>JACEEZ010013169.1:0-30308 GCA_016584305.1 Chionoecetes opilio
CCCCAAAACCATTTTTTGCCCCGGATGAATCTTGTTAAAGGAATTCTCCACCCGTTCCCAAAACCGTCTTTGTGAAAACTATACCCACTATCTTGATTTCCGGATCAAATCCCTTTCCTGATAACCCAACCAGTTTCTATTAATGCTATTACATCAAAATCCTCTCCCACTATTTATTCCTCTCAGGAAATCTATCTTGTTTAAAATACCAGTGTTGTCTTCCTCGATGGACCTGATAATGGCGTTTTTCCGAGAAGCTTCCTCCGTGAGCTTTTCGACGAGGGAGATGAGCTGTGCTCCTTCCAGGCCTTCCCGGTAAATCCTCTCCTCACTCTCTTGAGCGACGAGTCGTAGCTGTTGGAGGGTGTGCTGCCCCCTCGCTAACAAGAGTCACGGATCTGCTATGTTGGCTGGGCCGTAGCTGCTCCGTGTAGTCACATTTGTATACTGGTGTTCCGTTCAGACAACTAGTGTGACATAGATTGAGGCAGTTTTCGTCCTCACAGCTAACGTATGATGTTTTTAAGGTTGCTTTACCGCACACAGCACATCACTTTTGTGGATGATAGCCAGGGAGGTCCCTCCTGGCGATAACGGAGTGTGCGGTGGTAGACATGGGGGAGGGAGGGAGGGAGGCAGGTAGACAGTGTGGCCAGACGGTGGACTCCCTAGGGAATTAAGGAGCACAGCAGGGTGGCTGAGTGACGACCTTCAAAACAGTATTTACACATTAATGAACACTGGCACAGGTCACTAGTCACTGCACTGTACTGCCACTTTACTTTACTTTACTTTACTTTACTTTACTTTACTTTACTTTACTTCACTTCACTTCCCTGTCTCACTGTTCATGTCCGGTCGTAATATATAGAGAGAAATCGATCGAAAAAACAATAATCGATTTTTTTTGGAGAGAGGCTTATTTGGCAACACCGACGGGTGGAGGTCGGCAGGGGGCGAGGCTGTGAGCCGCGACGGACAGCCTAGGTCACGTCTGCTGCTCGCTCACGTCACTCTCTTTTACCTAATTTCAGGTCTTTCAGAAACCCTGATCCAATTTTTCTGTTTTCTAACACTTTCTATGACACTTGTTGTCCTACCTAGCACACTTGTACTGCAGCACCAATCACTGGACCACAGTAATTTGACCTTCAAAGACGGAGCACCCACAGAACGTCTTGCCCTCTCTCTCTCTCTCTCTCTCTCTCTCTCTCTCTCTCTCTCTCTCTCTCTCTCTCTCTCTCTCTCTCTCTCTCCCCCTCTCTCTCTCTCTCTCTCTCGCTCAAACCCGGATTTATAAGCTGCCAAAGAAAAAAGAAGGCATGTGACGGAAATTGCATCAGAAATTTGGGAGACTTGTGTCAGCCTGTCTGTCTGTTCGCCTGTTCGCCTGTTCGCCTGTCACGATCTGTCTAACTGTCTGTTATCCCCCTCCCATTTCACGGCATCATCTTTTCTCATTAACTTTTCTTCTGTTCTCCCACCATCTATCAGTGTATCTCTCTCTCTCTCTCTCTCTCTCTCTCTCTCTCTCTCTCTCTCTCTCTCTCTCTCTCTCTCTCTCTCTCTCTCTCTCTCTCTCTCTCTCTCTCTCTCTCTCTCTCTCTCTCGCTCAAACCAGGAATTTATAAGCTGCCAAAGAAAATGAAGGCAGTGTGACGGAAATTGCATCAGAAATTTGGGAGACTTGTGTCAGCCTGTCTGTCTGTTCGCCTGTTCGCCTGTCAGATCTGTTTAACTGTCTGTTATCCCCCCCCCATTTCACGACATCATCTTTTTTCATTAACTTTTCTTCTGTTCTCCCACCATCTTTTCATTTTATCTCTCTCTCTCCCCTCTCTCTCTCTCTCTCTCTCCTCCTCTCTCTCTCTCTCTCTCTCTCTCTCTCTCTTATATATAATAATATATAAAATATAATATATATATAATAATATATATTATAGAGAGAAGAGGAGAGAGAGAGAGAGAAGAGGGGAGAGAGAGAGAGAGAGAGAGAGAGATGAGGATAGAGCCACAAGGTCTATCCTTGGCCCTATTCTTTTTTCTGTATTTGTTAATGATATCTCGGAGTACGTAAACGATTGTGTTTTTAGTTCAGTAGGCAGACGATACACAGTTTATCCCATTGGCAATATCAATAACTTTAACCCTAATCCCCAACTAAAAAACGCTGTCGAATGCCAAGACTTATTTTCCTTTAAAAAGTGGTTTTATTTTAATTCTAAAAAGACTCAATTTAAATTTATTGGAACCCCGGAAATTGTTATCAACATTCCGGGCCCGATTATGCCCTAAACTTTAAGGGAAATAATTTTAATAAAAACCCAAGCTGTCAAAATATTGGGAAATCTATTTTGGGAACAGAACAGCCTTTCCCGGAACACACATCCCCCAACTCACTAAAAATTTTAACGGGGTATTAATGTTAAAAAATAGGTAAAAGACTTTTTGAAAAGGGACACCAGATTTGATTTTTAAAACATAACTGGGTTTTAAAGGGCTAATTAATTACGGACTCAAGTAGGGGGGAAACACCAAGGGAAAACCCTCATGCGGCAATAAAAAAACAAAAAAAACTTCGCTCCCAAAAGTGGTTCGGGGGTTAAAAAAGACGCGACCGGCGACTCCTGTGATACATTCTCGCCGGCACCAAAGGGACCGGGGGAGGGTCCCCTTGCTCCGCTCCCCCTCACGCCACAGCTCTTCCCCCCGCGGGCACGTTTTTTTTACACCCCTGCTGGCTTCGGACGGTGACCGAAGCAGTTGTTGGGGCTTTATGCACACAGTTTTGGGGGTTTTGCTATGTGCTGGGGGGTTGCTTTTGGGTCGTTTTTTGGGTTGGTTGTCGGGTCGTTTTTTGGGGTTGTTTGTCGGGTCTTTTGTCGGGTTTTTTTGGGCCCCTACTTAAAGGGGTATTTAATTAATTTTCGTCCAAAACGTAACCCCCCGCACGAAACCGAACCCCACGTTTCCTGGCCCGGCCAGGGCCCCAAAAGGGGGGCCCCCTTAAAAGGGGTTGGTGATAGGAAGCCCGGGGGTGAGGCAAAAAAATGTTAGGGTTAGGTAGGTCCCCCCGGGGGCAGCTGTGCCTGTTTTCCTTTCCAAACCCTTTAGGAGGCGGGGGGGGGGCGTTTCCCGGCCCACTAGTTTGTAGGTACGTAGGGGGGTTTTGCCCCCCCGAGCGTCTTGTTTTTTAGGATTTATTTTTTTTTATTTTTTTTTTTTTTGTTTTATAAAATTTTTGGTTTATCACCTCATTCCACTTAGGGAATAAAACCACCATGGCGGGTTTAAAATAAAATACGAAAACACCTCACCTCGCCCCAAAAACCCAAAGGGCTATTGGAGTTTTCTCTCCAAAAATTGGGTTTCTATGCAACAAAGTTTCATAAAATGTAAACATGGCCATATATTTTTCTGACAGCACGGACGATGACCTAGATAAATCTTTAAAGGGGACACCCCAAGAAGACCTCAGCGGGAGCAACTATAACCCTATTTTCCCAACCGAATTTAGGGGGGAAAAAAACAGTGTCGTTTTTTAATGGGGATGAAAACATATATAAAAAAAAATACTGAAAAGAAATAAAAGAGGAACCCCGCTCCCAAAAAAAATAGCTGGATAACTAAAGGGGAATAGCCCCAAATTTTTTCAATTCCCAAAAAAAACCCTTTTTTAAAATATTTTTCAAAAAAACCAAATCAGCCCCCAAAAAGCAACAGAAGGGTTTCTGGTAGGCTTTCAAATGAACCCCACCCCTTTCCAATTAAAAAAAAAGTATATATTCCTATCACTACATGTATGAGATGCTCCCCGCGGGAAACGACCACTTCCCCCCCCCAAACCCCAAAAGGGAAAAAAATTTAAAATATTTCAGAATGCAGTAGCACTAAAATAACTGGGGGACTGCAAAGGGGAAAAAAAACTGTGCCTTTAACTGCGGGGGGAGAAACCGGGGGCCCTCGGGCCCCTAAAAATGCCCGGAGAAAAAAAAAATTAAGAGGAAAAATAAAGGGAAAAAAGAAAGAAGGCACTAAAAAAAAAAAAATTTAAAAAAAAATAGCCAAAAGGGGCCCAGGCAATTTAATTAGAAAAAACCAGGCCAAAAAAAAAAGAAAAAATTTACCAAAGAAAAAACCAGTAAAAATTTCCGGGAAACCCCCTGTTGCTGCCACTAATGAACGGAAACCCCGGGTTAACATAAAATAAAGAAAACAAACCAAAGAAAAAATTTCCCAAAGGTAAAAAAACCCGAAACCCCCTTCCTGCTACATTAAATCCCAAAAAGGAAGGGGCCCCGTCCTTAAAAGGGGACATTTTGAAAAAGGAAAGAGGAAAGAAGAGAAAAAAGGAGGGGAGACAAAATTTTCCCAGGAACAAATAACCAAAAAAATGATGAAGAAAGCCAAAAATTTTTGGGCCCTTTGAGAAACCACCAAAGAAAAAAAAAGGGTTTGGCCCGGAAAAAAAACCCTTTTTAAAAGGGGAAAAAGGGAAAGGGAAATAGAAAAATTTCAAATTTTAAAAAAAAAAAAAAAAAAAACAAAAACAAAAAACAAAAAAAAAAAAAAATAAAAAAAAAAAACCCCCCCCCTTCCCTCCCCCCAAAAAAAAAAAAAAAAAACAAACCAAAAAAAAAAAAAAAAAAAAAAATCATAATGGAAAAATCACCCCCTCTCAATAAAAAAAGTATGATGGATAACATAAAAAAGTACAAAAACAACGTACCCAACGGCCCGGTACAAACGACATTTTTTACTAACTTTTTACAGATTTAAATCACCCCGACATTATCTTAATTAATGGGTCACGGAAAAAATCAGATGGTTTCTTTTAAAATTTTTTTGGTTTACAAAACACATCAATCAACTCAAACAACAAATTACATGACGGAAGCGCTATCTGCTTTAAAAATAAAACTTTCAAACACAAAATTAAGGGTTTTTTTTATCCGTATACTGCAAATAACTTTTAGAAACTAACACAGACCAATCTCAATCGCAACAACTTTCCCTCCCCCCAAGAAGCCCTTTACCCCCCCAATCCCGGCCCTTTCACAGATTGGCAAAAAAACCCACTCCCCCAAACCAAACACCCTTAGGGGGATTTTAACGCTAAAAATAATATCCTAGGGGATTCCTAAAATAAAACTGTGGGGGAAGGGAAAAAATTTTTAACAGACAGCAAAAAATTTATTCCTTTTTTTGGCCCCAATTTTTCCATTTTTTTTGGGCCCACAAACTCATTCGACACCTGATATAAATACTAAAAAAAAATAAAGTTTACCACAATCATATAATAGAAGCTGGCCCATTACGTCATCAAACCCCCATAAACCCAAAAATATTTACCATCACTGCTCAAACCCAAATTAAAGATACCCACCCCCGTTAAGAACAAATTTGAAAGTTTTGAATTTGGGGGCTTTTCAACCAAAATATCAAAGAAAAAAATTTTTAAAAAGTAGCAAACCAAAAAATAAGCTAATAAAAAGGGGATTGATGCATCAATCCAAAATTGGGACATTAATTTTAAAAACTATGGAGAAAATACTGCCCAAAACCAAAATTTAAAATAGTTCTTTTAAAAAAATACTCAGCAATAAAACAAGCACTTTAAAAATGGTTTTTCTTAAAAACCTAAGAGATGAAGCTGAGATGCGGGGTTTTGGACGTAGTGAAATATATAATTTACAAAACCCACTAAAGGAAAAAAACTAATAGAAGGGAAGCAAAGAAAAAAAACTAATACCCGGGGGAAAAAAAAATAAATGAACTTAAAAAAATTTTATAAAACCCCCCAAAATTTTTTGGGAAAATGTAAAAAAAATTTAGAGGAAATAAAAGCAACACATCACCATACATTTTACATAAAAAAAAAAAGCTCTACACGGAGGAGGGGAAAGGGGGAAAATATTTAGGAAGATCCGGGAAAACGTCCCTTTTTTATTTAGTCCCCAAAAAACAGGGAAATTTTTACCCCAAAAATGAAACATAGTGATAATTACATAGCAGATAAGGGGAAAAAGCCCAAACAAGATAGACAAGGCTGATATAACTAACTTGACGGGCTCGAAATTTTATCACTGCTAAGAAAAAAACGCAAGAAATAAAATTTAAAATCATAAAACAACTTAAAAAAAACACACCCGGTCATAGCCAAATAAATAAGAAAATTTGGGTTTAAAAAAGGCCCGAGGAAGCAAATTTCAATATACACGAAATTTTAAATTTCCCCATTATCATTAGGGTATTTTTCCCAAAAAAATTCAAACAGCCAAAAAAAAACTTTTTACCTAAAGCAAAAAAGACAATTTCAGATCCAAACAATTATAGACCCCTTTTTATTAAATTTAGGGGCCCCGGGAAAATTTAGAAAAAAATAATTTAAAAAAAAGACTTAGAAAACCTAGAAACTAAAAAATTTCTCCCGGAAAAACAGCATGGTTTTAGAGTACCAGGGGGACAAAACACGGGCCCTTGGGTTTTGACAAAGAAAAAATAGCCGAAGCTTTTAGCCCCAAAAAACAATTTCTACTTAGTTTTACGAGACGTATCAAAAGCCTTTGATAAAGTCTGGGGAAAAATGGCCCCAAAATTAAAATACTAACAAAAAGGATTGGGCCCGAATCATTAAACAAAAAAAATTTTTCACTTTTTTTGGGAAAACAAACAGCAAGCATAACTTAAATAACTACAATGGTAAAATATTCAGGTTAGAAAACCGGGGGGCCTCAGGGCAGCCCCCTTTCACCGACCCCCTTTCTCCCCTCTACAAAATCAGACATTCCAGCACCCTTTGTAGGTTTTTACAATATTATATATGCCGAGGGCTCACCAAAAATTAAATTCCCCAGCCTAAAAAATCAAGAAAATTCATGGTGCTTTAAAGGGGGTAAGAGAAATAGGGAAAAAATCAAAATTTGAAAATAATGGAAAATCCAAACGAACCCCAACAAAATTTAAAATTACCCCAAAGGCAGTTTAAAAAAACCTACCCCATAAATAAGAGGGAAAAAGTTTTCCTTACTCCAGCGAAGGCAAAATTTCAGGGGGGGCTAAAATTTTAAAAGAAGAGGTTTTTTTGAATCAAGTAAAACATAAAAAAAATAAAAGGAGCAGCACTAACAAATTTAAAAAAATTTCAGGGTTACCTATTTAAAATAAAACTACATTTAATAAAAGCATGTATCCCCACCCAAAGGTGACATATCCAAATATACAAATAAACCCCCTTTTCCAAATAGCCCATTCTAAACACTCAAAAATTCAAAATAAAGCCTTAAGGGTTTGCCTTCGTAAAATACCCCTATGAAAGAAACACAGAGAACTGCACCAATTAGGGAAACTGGAAGCAATAAACACAAATTATATGACAGAGGTCAAAAAACAAAAACAGACTTATAAATAAATACAAGACTCATTATACTGGGAAAAAATTGCAAACAATAAAAAACAGGGAACAAAGGGTTTGGGTTCCCGGGAAAACCAAACATTAGCTAAAAAAAAAATAAAACCACACCCAAAATACACAGATTGATAAAAAGGAAATTTTTAGCTAAATTTTCTACTTTTTTTTTTTTACTTTATTATAAAATTTAAAATTTTTTTCTCCCTTTTTTTTTTTTTTTTTTTTTTTTTTTTTTTTTTTTTTAGATGCTGATCTGTCTTTTGGGGGCAGTCTGAGATGGTTAAAAATAAATTTAAAGGGGGCCCCTAATATGATAATAAAATTTAAAAAGTAACAATTGAAAAAAGTGTAATACAAAAAAAAGAGCGACTAAAAAATAAAATAAAAAATTTTTAAAAATATAGCAAGGCGGTTTTGCCCCCCATCTATCCAATCTTCGACTTTTCCCTTTATACTTTCCTTCAATTATCTTCTTCCTCTTTAATTTTTCTTTTACCCAACCGGGCTATCCCCCCCTCCACCCACTCCCGTTTTATACAAGAACTTTAAATGGATAAAGATGAAAAAAAGTGAAATTTGGGTCAAAAAGATGATGGTGTTTTAAAAATGACCCAAAAGTTTTCCTGAGTGGCTATTGAAATTACCATTTGTAAAAACCCGATAAAATTTACGCAAAAGCAAGACAAAATCGAACCCCATTTTTTCCCAAAAGTGAACACGACAAAGGGGCCCGTTCTTTTTTATAAATGGAAACCCAAAACATGGAACAAGCTCCCTTTTAATATAAAAAGGGAAAATCCCCTCCTCACGAGTCTCAAAAAAACCTTAAAATACTTACGCTCTTCAAGGGGGCCCTTTTCTAAGGAAATTTTTAAATATTTATATTATTTATTCACTATGCTTTTTAGGTTTTAACATATATGTATTTTGGGCTTATTATGAATTAACCCCTACATTCCTCCAGGGAACTATAATTTTTACCGGTATATGTTTTTTTTTAGGAAATAAGAGAAAAGCCATTGTAAAAATTAATGGAATAAAACCTTCTTTTCTGATTCTGATTCTCTCTCTCTCGCTTCCTCTCTCTCTCTCTTTTCTCTTCTCTCCCCTCTCGCTTCTCTCCTCTCTCTCTCCTCCCCCTCTCCTTCTCTCTTCCTCTCTCTCTCTCTCCCCTCTCTCCTCGCCCATTCTCCCAAAATTTTCTTCATTCTCTCTCCCTCTCTCTCCTCTCCTTTTCCCCTTCTCTTCTCTCCTTTTCCTTCTCTCTATTTTTCCCCTCTCTCTCTCTCTCCCCTTTGGTATATTCGTTATCAAACCCCATTATTTTTTATCAGGCAAAATCTTTTTCCTCCCCCTTTTCGTTCCCCTCTCGTACCTATTTCGCCCCCACGCGCCTCCCCATTTGCAAAAGTGTCATTCGATGCATAAAATTCATCACACTAAAGACCCGGGTGAAAAAGTTCCCCCAAAATGAATAATTTTTAAAAAGACCCCGAAAAAAAAGATGCAGCATTTTTTTCTCTTTCATTACAATTTCCTCTCGTTTTTGGCATTTGCATTACATCGTGTGTAAATAGTCTAGCCACATGCCCTCTTAATCTTTATCTAATCCTCCGAATCTATATTTAGGATATTTTATTATTTTTATGATATGTTAAATCGTTGTGTGTCCACATAATAGGTTGTCCTATGAAAGTGTACCTATTTCATCTTATGTTGCTCCAACATAAACTTAGCTATTTGTCCCTCTGCACTTATCCCAGCATTCTCTATCAATTTATTAAATTTATGCTTAATTTCCAGGTCATAAATAAAAACTGGTTATTGTACCATGCATTTCAGACACGTTGGTTGGTAAATTCTCAAAAATGTGTGTAGCAAATACTTTCCATCTAATATTAAGGAGGCTTTCAATTCAAATTTCATGATCTCTAGGGTGCATATTTGGATTGATTTAGGTAAACCATAGATAACAGTAGAACTGGATGTGACACTCCGCAACTACGCGCGCTGGACGCTGCAGTACTGGCCCCATGGCCAGTCTGCTGGTCCATTCACTTGCTGCATATGACTATCATCTGGTTTATCAGTATATATGATATACTGTTATCTTCGTAAATGTTTGTTCTATAATATTATCAAATAAGAAACAGTAAAACACGCTAAAGAAATCCCATTACGAGACTCTGAAGAAATATGCATGAAATTATTATTTACTTCAACTCTTCGCCATTTAAAACTTTGTGTGTCAACTTTTAACATGAAGGGTATCAACAGAAGCGCAATAGTATTAGCTTTCCATTGATGTATTTCGTTTTCTGATAAATGAATTAGAACAATGCATAAATTATCGTTAACTAAATACATAAAATGATTAAACGGGTAATTTTCCCGATTGATGAGGTTATTTATTTACTTATATATTTCGTTTTCTAATAAATGAGTCAGCACCATGTATAAATTAGCGTTAACTAAAAAAATACCAAGTACCAAGGCTTTGTTCTCGTTAGTTTATTGGCTACTTCAATGTTGTTGTTTTTCCTCCAAGGTCAGTCAATATTCTAAGTAACTCGTCAGTGGATTTCGATATTAAGGTGATGGCTTGAAGTCATAATTAGTTATTTTATTTATATTTCTTCCTTAGCTTTCTGAGTTCATATTTCCAAAACTACTGTATATACGTTATTGATAGCTTTTGTGTATTAACTGTTCCTATCTAACTCTGTTCTCGTTATCAATTGTCTGTCTTTATATAGCTTAATTCATGTGCGGCTCGCATAGAGGAGTATATTTTATTCGAGGTGATTGAAAACTGGCTCTGCTCGAATGTACAAATGAAAAAAGTAAGATTATATTCCATCGTCTCGTTTCCTACGTTTCAATAGTTTATTGAGTCGATGATCGTTGGTTGGGCGCCACCTGAATGCTGTCTGTCCTGTGGCTGGCTATACGTGAATCAGTCTGCATATACTCTCCATGTATACCTTTTAACCAAGAAATATACAGACAAATAGACATATGAAATGATAAAGATGAACTGAGGGAGGGTGAGATGGATGGACACAAAGATATATGCAGATTATTTTTTTTAAGTCATTTACGCTCTCTGTATGTTTGCCTTTTCTGAGTCGAGTGTGGTATTTAACTTTCCCGACTTTATTCGTTTATTTACTTAACATATTTTGCTATTCCTGAGACCACTTAGGTAAATAAAGTGTATCGAGACTTTCTGCTGCACTCCAAATGTGATAAAATTTGTAAAAATATGAACACAAAAAACATACGGTAAATATGCAAGCAAAATAAAATAAAAATCATGATCTTCATCAAATTCAAAACTTGCAGAAAAACCAACAACATTTCCACAATTTTAGGAAAGCTGAACAAACTAAAGAGTAGTGAATAAAATTCTCTAAGCTGTGCCTGATATAGAGGATACAGAAACGTTGAATGCAACTGGACTTAAAAAAATACAGCGAATCCGTTTACCTACACATCAACATAACTAAGAGGATCCTGATCTTTGACACAGGCCAGACATTTCCTGAAAATCCGACGCTTCTCCTTGTCTTCGGCCGGGAGTCTGGTGAAAGGAATCGCAAAGCAGCCATTACAACAAGCTTGGAGCCCCGTTAACACACCCAATCCTGGAGATGAAACCCTTTTTACTGGATAACTTCATAGAGACCCAGTACTTTGTCAGAACCTATTAAACTTTCACGCGGTAAACACCTTTCACGGTGACGCGATCGCGTCAAAACGGGCCCGTCTGCAATCTGAGCTTTTGACGCGAATTGCGTCAAAAAACAGTTAAAAACTCGCCAAAAATAAAGTATTTTTCAGAATTGCGTCAACATTTTCTGCGTCAAAGATCCAACCTAGACCTAGAAAATAAACTAATGGTCAACTCTCTCGTGTGAGTGGATGTGAAATGATAAGGGTTTGTGTGTCAGTTTCCACTCAGCAGGCAGCCTGTGCGCGTGCTATGTCGTCCCTTTAAAACGTGTCCCGAGCTGGCCATAATGGCCATATGAATATTATAATGGTAGCGTTGGAATCCTCATCAAACTCCGCTTTTATTGGCACAAAAACCATAAAAATTTGACTCAGGAAGCTTCGAGCTACGAAGTGGTGAGCTTAAGTACTTCTTATTATTCTTTACTCAATATTTTTTTCGGAGTCGGTAAATTCCGCTATTTATTTGCATTTCTTGTTATTTTTTTCTTTCATAAGGCAGAATAATCTCTTGCAAAACCAATGATATATAATACTGCCAGGAAAAAAGAATACACGTTGGTGAAATTGATAACATAAAAAAATAATTCGCCGCACAGTCTGGCCATTTCGCGGGGCCCTTAGGGAGCATAAAACGGAGGTTGCAGTGGATTGAAAAACTTATTAAACTTTTCGTGCGTGAAAGGGTTAACAGGTGGGATGCATTTTATTGCTGCAATCCAAAGGGGGAGAAGGGTCAAAGTTTTGGGTACTCGTGGTGAGATATCCTCCCATACAGGAAGCCATTGTATACAGACCTTGATAACGTAACTTCCCTAAGGGGAGACGTCCATTATTGGGATTCTTTTTGGAGAGAGCAACCCGTAGCAAAGGTTGATACTAAGAGATAAGAGTATAGGAACAAAAAGGGTAGTTTCGATGATTTACTATAGCATTACATATTGGCTTGATACTTTCTTTGCTTCTGAGAGTCTTCTGACTCTTAATTTATCACTGAAATGCTTGTGTACGTGAACGATCTTCTTTTTAACTTAGACAAGATCTGAGCTCTATCAAAATATACAAAATTGTGAAGAAAAACTTGGAATATGTGACACGTCAACATATACATAGATAACCTCGAAAGATAGATAGATAGATATAGATTAATAGATAGATAGATAGATAGATATTTTATTGTCCACAAAAATGCATTAAACGAAATTATATGATATACCAAAATCACTCATGGACCAGAATTTTACTGTAATCAGTAATTAACAAAAGTATCAAGTGTCTAAAAAAATGTATATAGGAGACGATGTGGCGCCTTAGTACTTTTTTCACATTAAAATTCTACTTCCATGAATATATAGTCTTTTCCTATCAGCTCCACTAAAATTTTCAGCAAATATAAAAAAAACTTTTAAAACAAACTTCCAAAATAACATTACTTCTCACAAATTACAAGTTAAAAGAAACAAGGAACAAAAAAAAGCTGTAAATTTTAAAGATTTTATACCTGCATAAAAAAGAAAACGAGGTAAAATGATAAAACAAAAATAAAAAATTTTAATGATACAAAATGTTGCACAAATAAAACATCAGTTTAAAAAACCCATATAAAAAGGCAGTAAAAAATGTAAAAATAAAAAAAAAAAAAATCAAAAAGCAAAAATCGAATAGAGGAAAAAAATTAAGAAACATTGGAAAAAAATCCTACCAAAAAAAGAAAACGTTGTTTTTCAACCTGAAATAGCAATAAAATTTTCATGAGAGGGAATAATACGCCATAATCATTTATTTCTTCTTTGTTTGTCAAGTTAAAATTTGATCAAATGATATTTGCGAAATGGCTTTTGCTCAATACATTTTTTCTGTTGTACCATGCACTCACAAAAACGTTCCTCGAGGGAAGTCTCGTCTTCCTTCTGTTCCATCGCCCTTTTCAATGCAAGGGGGTGCGCACTTAACCCAAACCGTGTCCAGGAAAACGTTTAAATCGTTAACACATCTTTTTTTTTATAAATTTCAGATTTATTTCAGGGTTTAAAAAATTTACAATACAAATTAAAAGAAAAAAAAGCTCTACATGAACTTTTGAGAGCTTCCTGTACTCTCATCGTAATACATACCGACAAATTTTAAAGAAAACGGTGACAAAAAAACATCAATCAAAAATCCCAAAACACCATGAAAAAGGGAAAAAATCGAACTTCAAAACATTTACGTCAATGAATGGATTCAGAAAACCCCCCCGAAGCTTTCCCCAAGGCCCCGTTCACCTTGGCGGCAGCGACGCACAAATTTTTTTCCCGCACACAACAAAGCCCACCCTTTTAAAAACCGAGCCCCAATAAAGTGGAATTTTCTTAATAAAAAAAGAAGGATTGGGAATAGAGTAAATATCATGGGGAAAAGGCCGCCCCCAGGTTCTGCCTGAGCCCTGCCGATGAGTATTCCCCGGGGTTCAAAAAAAAAGGGCCCTTTCGATAATTTTGTGCCCCCCTCCCCCTATTTTTATTTTTCCCAACCCCAAAACCCTTTTCCCCTCTCCTCCTCTCTCCCCTCTCTCTCTCTCTCCTCCTCTCTCTCTCTCTCTCTCCCCTCTCTCTCTCTCTCTCTCTCTCTCTCTCCTCTCTCTCTCTTCTCTCTCTCTTTTCCTCCTCTCTCTTCCCCCCCTCTCTCTCCTCTTCTCTTCCTCTCTCCCTCTCTCCTCCCTCTCTCTCTCTCTCCTCAACCCTATCTCCCCTCTCTCTCTCTCTCTCTCTCCCCTCTCTCTCTCTTCCTCCTCTCTCTCTCTCTCTCTCTCTACTCTCTCTCTCTCTCTTCTCTCTTTTTTTTATCTTTTTTTAAATTTAAAAAAAACTGAAATGGTATTACATGGGCTCAAAAAAAGAAAAAGAGGTTGTAAAAGGAATGGGTGGCAAAAGGGGGTAAAGAGGTCCCCTGCCCCCGGGGACATCTACTGAAAGCTATCCCCTTATGGGAAAATAAAAAAAAAATATAATTTTACGGGAATGAGGGCCCCGGGCCCCGTCAAAACCCCTTTTTCAGGAGCACTTTTAAAACGACACTGTGTCAATGTGTGCACTTTGTGTTTTGGTGTCACTAGAAATAACTTTTGGGACACGACACTGTTTTTACGCCGGGGGGCACTAAGGGGATATGGAAAGCGGCACCACCTGTGGGCCCCCACCTTCACCCTGCTGGGTTTTGTTCATGGCCACGACTCCCCCTAAACCCGGGAAAGGGGGTTGTTTTCTACATTTGTCCTTTGGCCCACAGGTAAAGGCCGCGGGGGCCCATCACGGTGTGGGCCTGGGGGCCCTCAGGGGGGAATTTCCCTGACGCTCCGCCCTCGCAGTACGCTCTGTCCTCCTTTCGGGCCCCGAAGTCCTGCAAAGGGGGAAAGGAGTTTTGGGCCCGGGCCCTTGTCCCAAACACTTGGGGGGCACAAAACTCTCCCCCAGTCCCCCAGGCGTCAAGCTGGGAGCGGGATCACCCTGCCACTGTCCTGTGTAGTCGTTGGTTGTTGTTGTTGTTGCTGGTTTTGGGCTGCACCCTGATGTTTTTGTTTCGTCCCCGCTGCCTGCTCCCCATGTTGCCGGGGGGCGACTTTCCCGGATTTTGGTCGTCGGTTGGGTGTAGGAGGCGCTCAGCACGCCTTTGCACTTTGCCAGCAGTAAAAGGGTTTGGCCTGGGCACTACTCATCCAGGTAAAAAGGATTTGTACCCCCGGACGGGCCCATTTGGGGCCTTATCCCAGCCGCTTTTGGGGGCCGTCAGGGCGAGTAGGTCCCCTTACTCGGCGCGGGGAGAGTCACCCCCCAGGGAGGCTCGACGTCCCCACGGGTCCCCGGGTTTGGGGTCAAAGTGGACCCTGGAGTCAACCTCCCCCCCCAGATTTTGGAGGAAAGTCCTTGAGGGGAAAGGGCATCGCCCCCAAATTTCAGTTCCCCCTTCGAGTGGGCCGGGGGTCCCCCCTCGAACGTATAAAAAACCGGGCCCCTGGGTCTTCTCGGCAGCAAACTTGACCCCGCCACCTTTTCTTCCGCAGGCCGTGATGTCACCAATTTTGGAGGGTTGGGGGGGGGCTTTCTATCACGGTTCGCAGTCTCTTCTCTGCTGTAGAGGGGGACACGGGGGCCAGTGTCAGATAGGCAGACCCCACAGGGAGGCTTGGAGGGAGGTTTTGAAGTAAATGTTCCCCAGGATGGGGCCCCCAGGACGACCCCTGTGGAAGGAAGCCCCCAAAGGGTACGTGGCGGGACGGCCCCCTTTCACCCCCACCCTCGGGACTCCGGCTGGCAGGAGCTAGAGAACAACGTCAGCAGGTCCCCCGTGATGCCGAGCTTTTTCAAGTTTTTGAAGGAGGTTGTGCCACAACAGTCAAAGGCCCCCGGGATGTCCAGGGCAATCACCGCGATGGGGGGGGCCCGAGTCCCCGGGAGTCCTGCCATGATTGGAAAAAAGGAGAAAAACAGGTCCGAGGTGAGCGTCCCCTTTCCCAAAACCCCTCTGTCTAGGGGGCATTAAAGGGGGTGTCCTCTAGGTTGGGGAGGGCAGTTGCTTTCAATAATCCTTTCTAAAATCTTTCTGGGCAACGACAGGAGCGAGATTGGGCGATGTTGGCTGGGTCCTTTTTCCTTTTTTTTTTTTTTTGTTTTACGGGCGTGACCCCGAGCCCCCTTTCCCCAGGCTTGGGCCAAAGGCCTTTCCCTTTGGAGGGACGCGAAAGATGGCGTGAGGGGCTTTTTCAGCTAATCGGGACCAGTGCTTTAGCAGGGGAAGGGGCTCACAAACCCTCAGGCCCAGGTGCCTTTTTTGGGGTTGAGGGGACGCAGGAGGCGGGCCCCGATGTCCTCCCTGGGCCCCCCGGGGTGTCCAGGCCCCGGTGGGCACCCTAGGGGTGCGGCGGGTGGCTGCCGCCCGGGGCCTGTGTCGTCATCTTCCCGCTGAAGTGCCCTCGCCAGGAGGGCTGCCTTCTCCTTGGGTTTTTTACCACCCAGTTTTCCGTGGGGTGAAAGAGGGGCGGGGTTCTCTCCGGGGTGGGGGGGTTTCCCTTTTCTCTCCTTTACCCAAAGGAAACCCCCATTGCTTGGGGTCAACCTTTATTAGGTTTGTTTCCTGTGGGCCTAATTTTTTCCCCCCTTTCCTGGCCCCCTGAAGCTGTCCTGGTTCTGGCCTTTCAGGTGGCGTGGGTTTCAGGGCCTTTTCCTCTGTGTGGGGGAGCGCTTTTGGCGCACCAAAACCGTTATTTTTCTCCGCGGCAAGGCGAACACCCAGAACCGAAAACCCCGGCCCGGGCTCGGGCTCAGCCTGTTTCACTCTATGGGGGAACATGCTGGGCCCGCGCGGCCAAAAAGAATGGCGGTGAAGGGGGCCAAAATTTTTAATCCCCCGTCACCTTAGAGCGCGGCGGCCCAGCAGTGTCAGACAGGAAAGCGCTAGATGGCCAGTCAAATCAGCTTTTTTATCCCACAGCAAAGAAACCCCCTGGCCCTGTTTCCTCGATGGCGGGGGGGGGTGGCCAATGGGGAGAGCACTGGATGATGATCAGGCTTTCCAACTGTGTTTGGGTGCACGCACGAGTCTGCAGGAAGATCAGTGGCACGGGGCCAGAGAGGGCCCCCCGTAAGGGTTTTGAGGAAGGGACGTGATTGATGAGGGCCCCGGGCCATGTCAAAATCCCGGTGAAGGCCCTTTTCACCAAGTGCTGATTCAGGTCGCCCACGATAACGCTGTTCTGGCAGTCACGGGGGGCCAAGATGGTGTTCAGTGGTCGTTGAGGAAGGCTAAGGGTGCTGCGCCGTGCCATTGTGGGCGATAAAGAGCGCCTAACAAGACAGAAACTTTTGTCTGTGAGGGGGAAGGCGGAAGAACATCGCTTCTATCTCCTCGGGGACCGGGGCAGGCAGTAACTGAAGCTGCAGTCCCTCACGGTGACACATGCTACACGCCGCCTTGTCTGGTGCCGAACCCGGCGCATCCAGTGAAAATACCACTAGGATCTTGAGGCCAGCGTGTGCCATTCTTTCCCCTTAGTGATGGTCTCTCTCTCTTCTCTCTCTCCTCTCTCTCTCTTCTTCTCCTCTCTCTCTAGATATATATATAATATAAAAGATATATATTTATATTATTTTATTATATTATATATAAAATATATATATAATATAAAATATAATATATATATATTTTACCCGTCAGGGCTACTCGGTTGGTAGAGTGCGGGCTCGCGTAAAGTGTCCCATCATTCGGTCAGCGGTTCGAGCCCACCAGGTTCGTCCTAGCGTGGTGGCGCTTTGTATATTCAATAACCTTATAGTTGGTACCTGAAAAATGTCTAGATAGTATCAAAGATTTTATATTTATCTCTCCCCTCTCTCTCTCTCTCCTCCTCTCTCTCTCTTCTCTCTCTCTCTCTCTCTCTCTCTCTTTTCTCTCTCCTCTCTCTCTCTCTCTTCTCTCTCTCTCTCTCTTTTTTTTTTTTTTAATACATTGAAAGCAGAAGGGAGTTGATGTGCTAAAGTCCTGACTGGGACCCCAAAGGGGACTATCTCTACCCGTATTATATTTTATTCATGACAAAATATACAAATAATATGGAAAATTTACAGCAATTCTCTACTATGAAATAATACTGATACACGAGTAAATTAAGAAATTATATTAACAAACTATACGCTAATACACATAATATAAAGAAAGTATACTAATATATTGATACACATATATAAAAAGAAAATATACTAAGTATAACATTAATCTTTAATAAAAAATTTTTAGTCAATATTTTATTACATGTATCTATAGCGTTAGCTCCCCCTTGCAGACAGGATTTACCCCCGATTTGAAGGCGTGCATGGGAATTGGTGAGGTGCAGATCGGTCTGGCGCACCAAGGTGTTCCAGAGTCGACCATAGCGGGGGTAGGAAGGAGCGGAGGTAATGTTCTGTCCTCGCGAAGGGCACAGTCACTTGATGGTCGATGTTGTGGGCCTCAGGTAGAGTGGGAGGGCCTGGCCCGTGGGTTGAGGAGCAGCTCTGCTAGTTGTAGGAGCTGCATCCTGGAGCCTTGTACATGACGCACATGCCTGCCACGTCACGCCGCTGCTAGAGAGGTTGAATTATCTGTGCAGCACCCTCAGGGGGTTTTAAAGCCGGGCCAGCCGCGGGGGCTTGGCTTGAACCCGGTCAAGGAGGCGGAGGTATGACGGGGGGCAGGAGGACCATGCGAGGGGCGAGTATTCATCGGGGAGCGGACTTGTGACTTGTAGAGTGTGCCGACTCCCTCAGCGTCCAGGAGGTGCGCGACACGTCGGATGCAGCTCAGTTTCCAGGCAGCATCCTTGGCGACCTTCCTGACGTGGCTGGTGTATGGGGAGGCCAGAGTCGAACTCCACCCCTAGAATGTTGATGACCCCTGGGAGGTGTATTTTTTGCCTTCCAGGAGAATGGCGTGTTGGTCCCAGTTGACTGCATCTTGCCTGCGGGAGATGAGGACGGCTGGGCCCTTGTCTGGTGCAAAGGTGACTTGCCATCTCTTGCCCCAGGAGGCGATGCTCTCAGTGCCTGGTTGATACGAATGACTGTGTTGTGGCCGGGGCACTCCTCTCACAGGTGAATGTGAGAGTACAGTCGTCTGCGTACGCTCTTGCCTCAGGAATCAGCTGCAGGATGGGCGTTTAAGTAAACGTTCCTAGTAATGGCCCGAGTACACCTTTCCTTTAGGGACACTGGCTTTGATAGATTTTCAGGAGGAGGTGTGACCATTCACCACCACGCGCAGGGGTTCTTTCATGGAGGTAATCTTGCAGGAGGTGTAACAGGTCCCCGCAGATCCCCAGGCTTCTCAGCTTGGGTTTGTGATGCCCTGATGCCACACCCTATCCAAAGGCACCAGCGAGTCAAGGGCGACGACGAAGGTGTCTTCACCCGACTAGGGAGTGGTCCAGGGCTGTTTAGTGCAGGAGAAGAAGGTTTGCTGCAGATCTCCCCTGTCGGAAGCCGAATTGCCGTGAATTTTGCAAGCGGTGAGCGTCAAAAAATGTAGTGATTTGGAGGCTATGATGGGGCTCAAGAACTTTCCCAACACGGAAAGGAGGGAAATGGGGCGGTAGTTCTGAGGATCGCCTCTGCTCTTCTTTTTGTGGATAGCACAGACTCTGCCACTTTCCATCAGAGGCCACTGCTGAGATGAAAGGCACTCCCCGGGAAGATGGTAGCAAAGAGGGACAGCAGGTTTTGAGGCACATCTTTTAAGCAGGTGAGGGCTGATACTATTTTGGGCCCCGCGCTTTTTGGGATCAACTTGTTGAAGTTGTTGCAACACCACCTCCGTGGTAATGGTTTATGTTCCCTAGGGCGGCCTTGGTTAGAACCGGAAAATGTAGGAGGTTCACGTTCTGGTCAGGAACTGTCATCTTGGAGGAGAAGTGGGCAGCCAACAACTGAGCCTTACCCGGTGACTTGTGACAACAGAGCAATCAGGTGCTGTCAACGGTGGGAGGGTGTCGTCACGAGAGGAAACCTGTTGTTGTTTTATGCTGCTCCACCAATCCTTAGTGCCCACTGACTGGCCTGTTAGATTTTGCTTAAGGTGATCCCTCCAGTGTTGATCGCCTTTTCTGACTCTTTCATATTTTTACAGGCCATTTTTTGCTGGGGTTTAGTCTTTTTGTGGGGGTGGGACTTATATCGCAGCCAGGCCTTGGTCTTATTGTCTGCTGCTTTCCTGCATTGAAAGCCAAACCCGGGCTGGTCTCCCGGTTTAGACTTGTATGTCTGGCAGGGCACAAATCTTCTTTGGTGGGGACATCAGGATTTCTGTGAAGTTCTTCACTTGTGTGTCAACGTCACTTGTAAGCACGTCAGACCACACGATGTTGTTAAGTGTTGCCTTCATTGCATCCCAGTCCCCCTTGTCCCATAGCCAGTTGGTGCGAGTCACTGCCTATCTCTGTCGAGGCCAGCTTTATCTTCGTGAGAACAGCCAGTGGGCGGAGGAGGAACCCACGGTGCTAGCGGGCGGCAAGTCACTATATATTTTTTTCTCTCTCTTCTCTCTCTCTCTCTCTCTCTCTCTCTCTTCTCTCCCTCTCTCTCTCTCTCTCTCTCTCTCTTCTCTCTCTCTCTCTCCCCTCTCTCTCTCTCTCTCTCTCTCTCTCTCTCTCTCTCTCTCTCTTTTTTTTTTTTTTTTGTAAACATACATATAAAATAAAGCCCAAAGGTGCACGTCGGGTGCTACCCATCTTAAGGGCCCAAATTTACCCCCATAAATATAAAGACCTAAAAACTAACATTATATACATTTAGCATCACTAAAGTGTTGTTGAGGCACTGTTGTGTCACTAGTGTCACAGTATCACTAGCCTCAGCGGGGGGGGTGGGTTCAACAGTCTCCACACACAAAACGTAAGTTAGTCAAAGCCTTCGTCAAAAATAAACGCCTGACTAAATGTCTTAGTCTATAACATCATACGGTCTATCGGATCTTATACTTCTATTTATCAAAGATTTGACTTTTTGTGATAAATATTTGGAATACAACACGTGATTTCTGTCAATATACATACAATTAAATGAGCTGTTAATAAATTCTAAGTCTTGTTAAAACGATGGTTCTGTGAACAGCATCTTATTCATTATGCGTACACGCTTCGGAATTATCCCTCTCGATTAATGATTGCAATCCGTCTGCTCCCTCCAGTATTGTCGTAATTGTATGACAATTTGACTATCCAGTTACGATACATGGTTGAGAATCGTACACGGAAAATACGATAATTGACTCACAAATATAATTACATATAAAGCTATGATATCAAAATACTATTCGATGCCAAACTGCAACAAAAAACTATGTCGCTGATCAATTTCCGCGAAAGAGTAGATATTTAACACACTGGATCTTTTGAGTACGTAATCAGAATAATTATAAATTATAGTATTGTTGGTAGAGAAGTGGAAAATATTGTAGATCTTGGGAAGATGAATTCAAGGAAGTATAAAGTCTGTTACTGGATTCTATATTGATAGTTACCTATGGGTTGTACGATAATCAATCTGAAAATATGATAAATTCAGGATTGGTGGCTTGGTATGGTACGGGTACAATTTCGCTTACAAAAATGTTCCCTAGCCGCTGGGCACCCTGCCATATAGAATATGTCCGTTTGTTTTGCTTGGAAATAGTTAGTCTAGAATACATTAAATATAAGTGCCGCGATAGGCCGCGTATTACCTGAGGAAAACAGTGCTCAGGATCTGTGATAGCATCATAGGATCAATCACCAAGGGCTCCTCATTTGTTTTTCCCCAAGCGTATTCCTTCGCAAGCCAGACATGATTCACCACAGTGCCTTGCTCCACCCCAACGCCATTCAAACGGGCACAAATTCGTTACAAAGGCTATCATTCTATACACCTCATTGCACGTAACCTTTTTATTCTAACGATCAGTTGTATGTTAATTGTGTAAGTGGAGACTTGGTTTTCCTGTAAAGGCATGTTTCTAAAGTGGGGCTGCAGGTTCAGTCTGTAAACAACGTTGGTTCGTTTATCAACACACCAAAATTTTGTTTCGAGGATCCGTAATATGGAACCATCAGTCAGTTTCCTATACACACCAGACTCAGAGTCAGAAATATTTGAGTACTAGAGCTACGTCAAACGACACCAGGATATTCTACGAACAAATTCAATACGCAGTTTTACGAAACAACATATCACATATATAACTGGAGTAACGAAACGAGACATTGTGACTGAAACCCTCTAACTTAGGAGGTAGGTTAGATTATCGGGTTTTGTCGAGCACTGCAGAGCCTTCTCCGTAGTGGACGTCAGGGTCTCGCAATGTGGTTATGTGGTAAGGTGGTATTATTTACACTAGGACCGAAATTCCCTACACAATTGTGGGTGTGGTTCTGTTTACTTATTGGATTCTAGGAAACATTCTATATGAGCTTCCGTCGCAAAGCATTACTTTGGAGATTATGAACATAGTTGTTTATAGGGAGGTGAGAGGACATGTTTACTCCGCCTCACTTTGCTTCTCTTGTGACCTACATCGCCTCTGTTCTTTCCTTGCCGCGGCGAATAGTCCTTCTTTAATGAGCATTTGGGCCTTTAGTAGGAGGTTAAAGCGTGGGAATAGGTTAGAGTGGTAGGATTAGGTTAGCTGAGTATAAAGGTGGGGTAATGTTTAGTGTTTCAATTATTCATTATCTGTGTATAATACGACCCCTTCCTATTTAAAAACGTCCATATCTCTGAAAAGTAGGGATTTGCGGAGGATAATTTTCATCTAGTATTTCTTAGAATCCTATGATATAATCTAAGAATCTAAGATATAAAGTTCTTTCTCCATGTATTTTGTTGCAAGGTAAGAATGTCTGGTCACATAAGATAATTTGTGTCGGAAATACCTCATTTCTGCAGTTATCCCCCCCATAAACAAACTGAGGACCATTGGGAAGCGGAAAAATTTTGGGCGGGGAATGGGACGAGGGAATCATGAGGTTTTCGTATGTGGCGTAGATTGTAGATTGACGTAAAATATGATCGGTGTATACAACTATATGAGGCATGATTATAAAACGCTGATAAATACTCAAAATATATAAACCCTAAATAACCTACAGATACCTACTTTCCTAGGCGGAATTTTCCAACCTATCCTAACCTTTGAAGGGGATAACTGAACATGAGGCATTTCGTGAAGATTTTTAATTGTGACCATCAGTATCAGCCTTAACACAACAAACATATATAAGATAAGAATACTTTTAAACGTAGTTCGTACTAAATTACTGGTTGAAAGTAGTCTAAAACATCTAAACCTAACCCCCACGTTTAACTGGACTAAAACCAGAATTCACGAGTAAAAATGGATCCGCGGCAAGGGGAAAATTGAAGTGAGCATTCCTAGGTCACCAAGAGAAAAAAGAAGTAGTGAGCTCGCACGTAAACACGTGTCTCTATAATTGACGCGCACTTGTATTCATAGCTGCCCAAAAGTATTTGATTTGCGACGGAAGCTCATTGAGAGGTTTTTCTGTAGCAATACCCAATAAGGGACAACATTAACCATGCTCCCACTGTGAGGGAATTCATGTAGTCCTAATGAAAATAATACCCCACTGCCCAGAGTTAGGTAGTGAGTTAAGATTTGTTGTATCAACCTGCATATCTCGTATTTACTATACCTTATGAAGGGACTCAATGACTTTGTCACTACATGTCTTTTATTAACCTTTCAAAACCTCTTCGCAAAACTGTTATTTTGGTCAAAATGTGACGGGTAGGTTAAGAAGTTTAGTATTATTTAAACTAAACATAAACAACAACCTTTAACCTTAACCTTAAACCATACCAATAGCCAGTAGCCTAGGCTACTGTACGTGAAGGGAGGGGATTTGGTGGCCTGTGGTTCACGTACTGTGCTGATGGGTCGGATCGATGACAGAGTGTTGCATCTATTTATTATATTATTATCATAGAGTTTCCGTGATTTTGATAGTAAACAAGTAACAGCTTGCCAAGAGGGTGGAAGGTTAGTAGAAGACATGTATGACACAAGAAGATTAGTCCTTGACACTAAGGTTAGTAAGTGAGATATGTGAAGGGGACTGATAAAAGAAATCTTGAACTCAAAAACACAAAAATCAAGATTCTTGTCAAAACAAAAAAATTTATCAGAAAAATATAGTTCTCTGAAAAAGGATGAGGTTGATTTAAAGCGAAGCTTTACCGGTTAGTGAACTACAGGGGGTCGGGATATATATATCCTATTGTATATAGCCCATTATATAGATATAATATTATATATATGTACTTATATCATATATATTATATGTATTAAATGGTATTATATATAACTTATAGTAGTATTATATGGCTAGTGCTTATAGATTAGATTGGATATATATATATATTATATATATTACTATATATATATATATATATATATATATGATCTTATATTCATTATGGATAATATATATATAATATATTATATATATAGATTTATATATAAACAACTGTATAGATATAAGTAGTATATTCTATTATATATATAGATTATATATTATATATATATATATAATTATATATATATATATATTCATAGTATCTATATATATATATACTATATTATATATAGATTATATATATATTTTATATCTATATATATATATTATATATAAGATAATATACTAGCATAGTATTATATTAGTATATATATCTATCAATATATATATATAGAAGTCTGATAGTGATATATATAATGTAGAGAAGAGAGAGAGTAGAGAGAATTTTATACTATTATATATATATCTAAATATATATATATATATAATACTATATATAGATATATATATATATTATTATATATATATATATATAGATTATATAGATTATCTATATTATATATAATATAATATATATAATTATATATAGATTATATATATAAGAATATATATATATATATAGATTATATATATCTATATATATAATAATAGGTATGTATATATATATAAGGAGATATATAATATCTATAAATAAATATATATATAGTAGATATGAGATGAGATAGTATATAGTATATAGATATATATATATAGATTAGATAGATTATATTATAGCATGAGATATATAGATTATATAATTATATAATACACACGAATATAATATAATATATATATATAATATAATATAGATTATATATATATATATATATCGATATATATATAGTATATTATATAGAATTATATAATATATCTAATATATATATACTTGGTAGCTATATAGATTATATATATATATATGATTATATATATAGATATATATATATATATATAAATGACATATAGGAAGTCTATATATTATATTCTATGTCAATATAATATATATATATCGTATTGATTATTCAGCTATATATATATATTATATATATATATATAGATTATTATATATATATAATCTATATCTATATAGATTATATATAATATATATATATAAATAAATATATATATATATATATATATTATTTCTATTATATATATAGATTATAATATATGGTATATATAATATATATATATATCGATTACGACATAGTTATATATATAGTATTATATATATATATATATAGATAGATTATATATATATACTATATATACTAGTATTATACTATAATAATATATATATATGTCGATTAGATATATATTTCTATATATATATCATTATATAGATATTATATATATATATATTCAGTCACTATATATTATATGATATATATATATATATATATATTATATATATATATTATTAGTATATATATAATAGTTATATATATGATTATATATAAATATATGTATATAGATCTTACTATAATATAATGATATAGATTATATATATATATTATATTAATATAGATATATAATATAATGATATATAGATTATATAGATATATATATATATATATATAGATTATATATATATATATATATATATATATAGATTATGATTAGTATATATATATATATATATATATAGTTTATATGAATATAGGATATAATTATAATAATAGATATTAATATAGATTATATATAATATATATATAGCTATATAGAATAATAGTATAGATGTATAGATTATATCATATTAAAATGATTATTATGTATATAATGTAACTCAATATATATATATAGATTATTATATATGCTAGTTAGTATATATATAGATTAATATATAATATATAGAGTACTATATATATACACTATAATATCTATATGATATTATATAATATATATATATATATATAGATTTATAATATAGATAATATATATATAGATTATATATATATATATATTTTTAATTAGAATTATATATAATTATAATATATATATATATATATATATAAAATTTTTATATATATAATAATTTTATATTATATATAATAAGATTATTAAAAATTATAAATTTATATATATATATTATATATATATATAGATAATATATATATAAAAATTATATATAATTATATATATATATAAAATATATATATATAGAAGATGATATATAAAATTTATATATATATAGATGATATATTTATAATAGATATATAGTTTATATATATATATATAAGTTTAGATTATAATTATATATATATATATATAATTAAAAATTATATGAAAAGATTAATTTTAAGATATATAGATATATATAATATAGATATATATATATATATATATATTATATATATATAGATTTATATATATAATATTTTATAATATATATATATATATATAATTATATTTTAGAAATATATATATATATATAAAGATTATATATATAAAATTTTATATATATATATATATAATATATTATATACTATATATATATAATATATATAAAATATATATATATATAGATTATATATATATATATATATATAAATATATATATAGATTTTATATTATATTATATATATATATATATATATATAGATTATATATATATATATTATATAAAAAATTAAATAAAATAATTATATTATATATAATTATATATATAAGATATATATTATATTTAAATATTAGTATGATAATATATATATATATAATATATATATATAGATTATATATATTATATATTATAATATATATAGATTTTATATATATTATATTATATATAAATATATATATATATATATTATATATATATAATTATAATGAAGATATAAACCAGCGCGGGAAAGAAACATCTTGATGTTTATTCGAACGTTTCGGCTAACATAAGCCATCATCAGCCTAAAAACGGATACAAAAATGTTTTTGTTAAAAAATGAAAATTACAAGTTATAAAATTATTTGCACATTTAAAATGCCTAACCAAAATATAAATAAAATAGAGTTTAAAAAATTTTAAAACAGTAATAAAAATAAAAATACTACACATACCAATCAACATCGCAGTGGAGTGTGGGTTTCCCCCAACATGGTCAAAAAAGCACAGGGCGGGGTTTGGGGTGCCCTGTGCGCAAAGGACGGTTTGTGGGGTGGGTGAGGAGGCTCTCACATATCCCCCGGGTGGAGCGGGGAGTTTGTGTGAATATTTTAAAAGTCTTGTTTTGATTTGGGGGCCGAGGCTGGGAATGACCCCGAAGGGTAAAAAAAAATGGTGGTTTGGCCGGGTTTCCCCGCCCTGTGAGCTCCCCGATGCTCCGCGACCCTGTGGTGAGGTGGGTTTGGTTGCCCAATATAAGCAGCGTTACGCATGACTTAAATTGGTACACCCTGAGGAAGAGGGCTCGGGATTCTCCCCTTGAGTTTAAAACAATGTGCTAGCGTATAAGGGAGTTTGAATACACTTAAGCGAGACTTTGGATAACTTTTTTGCCGAAGCAGGAGTTGAGCTTTTTTTCGGGGGAAAAAAGATTTTTCCCTAGAAGGGAATTTAAAAATACACAAGGGTTTTATGGCGGATGAATTAGGGGGGGGGTGAGGTAGTTTATTTTAATTTTTCCAAGTACGTTTTAAATGAACTGAGGGGGAAAACCTTTAGTTTAAGAGTGGGTTCGCAGTCTCTAATTTTAAGTGAAAATTGGGTGATGAAGAGCAATATTGTACGCCCAAGTAACCGCGGGAGGATCAAATTTTTTTTAAATTGGGCGGGAATTTTTGGAAAATTAAATTTTTGTTGTTACCCCAAATTTTTAAAAAAAAATTTGCCTCACGTGGTTACTAGGGCGTCAATATTTTCTCCTACACCAATTTTCACTTAAAATTTAGAGTTTGCGACACCTCTTAAACTAAATGGTTACCCCCTGCAGTTATTACCAGTACTTGGGGAAACAGTTAAAAAAACTACACTACCCCCTCCCCAATTCATACCGCTCTTTAAACCTTGTGTTTTTTATAATTCCTTCATAGGTAACAAATTTTTTTCCACCGAAACAAAGCTAAAACTCCTGCTTCGGAAATGTTTCCAAAAGTCTCGCTTAGAGTAGTATTCAAGCCCCCTTATACGCTAGCACATTGTTTTAAATCAAGGAGGAAATCCTGATGCCCCGCGTTCCCCATGGTTTTTACCAATTTAAGTGCAGTACTTAACGCTGAAAAATTGGGCAGGGCCAACGCCACCTCACCATAGGATCGCGGGATCGGGGACTGTCTGGATGGCAAACCCGTGTCAACCCCCATTTTCAGCCTTCGGGTTTATTCCGAAGCCCCCAGGCCACCCAATACAAAACAAAACTTTAAATTTTAACCCCAAGCCCCACGACTCCCCCGGTGGATTGTGAGAGCCCCCCTCCCACCACCAAAACCTCCTTGCGCAAGGGCACCCCAACCCCGCTCCCCGTGCTTTTAGACCATGTGGGAATCCACACCCATGCGGTTTTATTTGGGATGTGTGTATTTTTATTTTATTTTGTTTTTTTTAATTTTTTCCTTTTTTTATATTTTTAGGGTTTGGCATTTTAAATGTGCAAAAATTTATAACTTTTTATTTTTATTTTTAAAAAAAAACTTTTTTTTCCCATTTTAGGCGATGATGGCTTATGTATAGCCCAAACGTTGAATAAAAAATCAAGATTTTTACCCGCGCTGTTTATATCTTCATTATTAGACAAGATTCCCCCATGGGAAGTATTTCCTTATTTATATATATATATATTATATATATATATATATATTATTAAAATTTAAAATATATTAATATATATAATAAAAATATATATAATTTTATTATATTATAATAATATATAATTTGGGAAATATTTACAGGATTGGCGGCTGCCAACCAGCCCGGGGCGCTGGGGGCCGCATATTTCCCAAATTGGAAAGGGTCGCCTTGCCGGGGAAGATGCTTAAACCGCGCTTCGAAAATAACCCCAGGATTTATCGTGAAAAAGCCCTCATTGGATTCCCAACCCAAAATTACCATAATAATGGTAAGGAAAATAAACCCTGCCTAACTTAACCAATGACGTGTTCAACGTAAAAAGGCGAACCTTTCCAACTTGGGTAATTGCAGCCAGGCCATCAAACCTCAGATTACTTTCACGAACCCTTGTATTTACCTAAAAAACTAAACAAAACCAACCCAAAACCAATCCTAACCTAAACCCAAAATTACATAAACCAAAAACCCAAACATAGCCCTTTAAAATAACCTAAAAGTTACTTAACCTATTACATTTGAAAAAAAATTTATATTTTTGGGTTTTGCAAGTGAATAAATAACTTGTGGTAGAGAATACTTGAAAAATATTGCGATATGGCATTAGAAACTTTTTCATGTTTTTAATAGTATTTAAATTGTTAAAGGGTTTGGGGGAAGTGGATTAATACTGGCCCAAAAAAAAAAATAGTAAAAACTGGTTTAAACGGGGGAAGTTTTCTCGTCCATATATCCGGTGACCCCGTTTTGATAATATTAATTGCCATTTTTTTTAGTTTAGGTTAAGATTTTTGGGAAATTAAAAAAATTTACCTGAATAATGGGGGATTAAAAGAATTTCTGTTAGAAAAATCATGTTATTATTTTTAATCCCCCCCCAGGTCGAAAGGGTTTGTTGGAAACCCCGGAGTTAAACCCAACTTTTTTAAAAAAAAGGGGGGGCTGTGGGCCCCCCCTGGATTTTTGCTGAAGGTTATTAAAATTTTCCTAACCTGTTACCCCGGGGGTTTTTTTTAAAAAAATCGAAAAATGCATCGGTAAATCCGCCCCACATACCGACTAAGGGTGACCGCGCACGACTCAAAGTCGTGTTCCAAACTCCACTGGCACGGTCCCTTTACGGTCGCCTGCTACATAGTCGTGACGTTTTACAAAAACGCGACAATACCCCGGGCGACGGAGCTAGTAGAGTCTTCAAATTTGAAAATAATGGTTTTGTCACCATGAAGAACACGCGTTCGGGGGGTCACTACGACCCCCCCGCCCTCCCCCTGAAAGAACCCTACATATATTTTCACCACCTTTTTACTACCCAATTATTATTTTTATTATTATTATTAAAATTTTTATTTTTATTATTATTATTTTTATCAGTGTTTTAAGTGATTTTTTAAATATTGTTTGATTTTGTTAATTTGGGGAGGGAAAAGCGCGTCCCTTTTATTTCAACCCAAACCCCGTTTTCCCGAACTAAGGGGGGGAGCACTGGCCAAAGC
>JACEEZ010013170.1:0-2500 GCA_016584305.1 Chionoecetes opilio
AAAAAAAAACAAAAAATTTGGGCAAAAAAAAAAAAAAAAAAAAGGGACCGGGGAAAAAAAAAAAAAAAAAAAAAAAAAGGGGGGGCAAAAAAAAAGAAAGGGGGGCAGAAAAAGGAAAAAAGGGGAAAAGAAAAGGCAACTAGGGATATAAAAGGAATGGGTAAATTGGGGGAAGACTTGGCTAAAAGGAGTTCATGGGGGTTTTGGGGGAAGATAGGAAGGCAGAGAGAAAAAACTGAGGTATATGCCAAGTCAGCTTTGGGGGGAAAAACAAAGCCTAGGTTGATTTTTGCTGTGTCAGTATTTGTGCCTTTGTGATCCCCCCTTTTTTGGGGGAGAGCGGGGAGAGGGGTGAGAAACAAAAAATGGAAAAAAACGAAGAGAGAGAGAGAAGAGAGGAGAGGGGGAGAGAGAGGGAGAGGAGGAGAGAGAGAGAGAGAAGAGGAGAGAGAGAGAGAGAGGGGAGAGAGAGAGAAGAGAGAGAGAGGAGGAAGAGAGAAAGAGGAGAGAGAGGCGAGAGAAGAGAGGGGGGAGAGAGAGAGGGAGAGGAGAGAAAAGGGAAAAGGGCGGAGCATAAGGGGGTGGGATGGGAGACGGTGAGGGAATTTAGGGGGGGAATGAGGGGAGTGGAAGGGAGGGTCTCGGGGGAGCTCCTATCGAAAATGACACGACTGCTTCTAAAAATCAAAAATATACGCTAAAATACGATTTTTTAGTGTTAATGTCTTTCCTTCTACTTCCCCTCTTCCTACTACAACTACTACAACTATTAATAATACAACTATTACACCCTTAAAAATAATAACAAAAAAATAATACAATAAAAATAACAAAATTAAACCAAAATCCAAGTCAAACAACTCCTTAATTCCTGGGGGGACCCAAACCCGGCGTGGCTTCCCTGGTCGCCGTCACACTCTGCAGGAGGTTCAAGGCTCAAGGCTGATTTCTCCTCCAGGACCCCCGGGCGTACACGGGCTCATGCTGACGGAGGGAACACTTGGCCCCTTGAAGAGTCACACACGTTGTAAGAGGCAGCGGACCTGCAGTACAAGTGTTTTGCTCTCTCTCTCTCTCTCTCTCTCTCTCTCTCTCTCTCTCTCTCTCTCTCTCTCTCTCTCTCTCTCTCTCTCTCTCTCTCAGTACCGGCAAGCCCCTGCATGACGTACGCGGGTCACACCGAGTATCTGCGGCCAGGACTCGTTAAGGGCCTCGTCGCCATGGAGGTTAAGGGGCACTCACACACCCGCCCAATAGGTCTTCCTCCCTCCTTCATCTCCTCCCGTCCCGCAGGGTTCTCCTCATTCTCTTCTATCATCCATCTTTCTGTCTCTTTTCCTTACCCAACTTTCTTGATGTTTTTTCTCTCATTTCTTTATATACCTGCAGCAGCCTGCTTCCCTCCCTTCTTTTTTCCTTCTTCCCATTTTTTTCTTTTTTCTTCTTCCACGCGTCCATGGCTATTTTTTTTCCAATTATTTGTTTATTTTCTATTTTTCCCTCTTCATCCTCCTCCTATCTCACAGAGTGACTCACGATGTCATAAAACAGAAAACTACAAACGGAGAGGCTTAGGAAAATGACTCGGCGTTTTTAGATTCTAGTCGTATTTCGTTTCACTGATAGAAACAGAAAGAGAAAGGGCGTAGGAAAAAATAACAACTGGAATACAAAGGAAGAACAGACATCAACAGCTCTACTGGGCCAAACGAGGCTGCCTGTGTGACTACTTTATATTACTATAGTTTCTACGTGTTAGAGGTAAAAGAATAACAAAGTTGAAGACTGGAGAAGGAAGAGGAGAAGGAGGAGGGATTATAGACACACCAGACCGCAATTCCTCCCAGGTGGTGAAGCACTAAATTCAATGAAACTGTAAACAGAGGGAGACTGGAAGAGGAGGAGAAAGAAAAGAAGGAGGAGGAGGAAGGCGCGATGAATGAGTAAACGATGAAGACGGAGGGAGGAAGAAAGCCGCGGCAAGTGCAGGGAATAAGGAGAAGGAAGAAGTCCGTGGGAAGGAGAGAGTGATGGAGAGAGGAAGGGAGAGGGTGAGGGGAGAGGGACGGAAGGCTGGAATGCAACACGGAGATGCGAGGCAGAATACAAGAAACAACGGAATACTAAACCAAAAGGATCATACAAAACTAACATTGACTGACACTTGATTAAACGATGAAACTTGCGAAAGAGGTAGAAGTGGCAGAGTAAAATATCCTTAATACACTATTTAGGGGGAGGGAGAGAGAGAGAGGAGAGAGAGAGAGAGAGAGAGAGAGAGAGAGAGAGAGAGAGAGAGAGAGAGAGAGAGAGAGCACAAGGATATCAAAGAAGTGTCGTGTGATAAAATGAGCGAGACTGAAAATGTAAAGGGCATTAAATCGAATGACGAAGATGGAGGCAGAAGAAAGAGGAGAGGAGGAAAGAAGACAAGAGGAGTGGTGACATGTGAGTTGATTGTACAAGGCACCACCACACCTTTCCTCTCCCCATCCTCTTA
>JACEEZ010013170.1:15000-25000 GCA_016584305.1 Chionoecetes opilio
CAGGGACATACAGATGGGGCCAGACGCCCCCTTTGCCCCCATCTTCCCCCATATCTCCCTCTCCCCCTTCTCCCTCACCTCAGCCGCGGCCAAGAAGATAATATCACCGCTACATTGATTTTTCGTTGTGCCATGAAAGATGCGATAGAGAGGGAGGCTGAGATCAAAGCAGGTCTGCAGGCTGCCTTCCTCATCCCCCAACGACCTGCGCCTCAGGGCAAGGCGGGAAAGCAGGGGAGAAAAAGTTGAAATAAAAGACACAATATAAAACCTTTTTGACGGACATTACAGACTTGAAATGCTTTGATGGTCCTCTGCGAGATGGCGGCGTCAACACGGACACAGCGACACTCGGTGAGGAAAAGTGACAATTGTACTTTCTCTTATATGTGATACGAAGAAAATTACTTGTCTTAACTAATATCACTGTATCATCGAAAAAATACATAGATATTAATTCTTATTGCAGTACGCAATATTGCAGTACAAATACTTCAGTTGGCTGATGCCGGCAATGATTTATCACAATAAATATTTACTGCAAAATGTTGTAATTCTCAAGAAATATCTGGATTACTTTTAATGTGTGTAAGAAGAGTAGGATGTTCATAGCTGATGGTGAATTACTGGAAATAAGTATTTATTGCTACGATTTAAGTTTTTGTTGCCGCCTCGCGGTGGGATATGGTGCGGAGTGAGGCAAAGTGTGATAGAACGTTGTGTACCAGGATTTGTGTTAATTAGGTAAGATATTGAAAACATAATCTCTTTTCCTTTTTTGCCAGTAATCACGTGCATCTGGGATTCTGGTTATGGAAGAATATTTCAAACTTATATTCAGGTAGTGACTGCCTGGCTATCCTAAGGCAGATTGGGATTGAACTCAGCGTTGGTGCAGTTATTAAAGGCAGGTGAGGCTGTGATCCACCTTCATGCCTGAACCCGCGCCAGGTGGAGTTTGGCTTTGGTGAACTTGCCAGGCAACTTGCCAGGTAAAGTTTTGAACCAGGCGTTTATTTGGGTTGTGTGTGAACCTGTTCCATCTGACTTATACTCAAGCGTGTGATATATTTCCTCGTGATTTATTAACGCCGTAGGGAGGGAAGGATAACATAAGGAAAAATCATAAAACTAATACAAAAGTAAGATGAAGAGAAGAGAACAAGGACATCAAAGGAAGGAATAAAAGCATATAAAAATAATAAGTAGGAATCCAGGGAAATAGGGAGGAGGAAGATGTCAGTTAAGTGATGGGGCAAGACAGTTGCACGGATGTATGATGGATGAGCACGGAGGAAGAGGAAAGGAAGGGATAGAAAGAACACTAACAGAAAATTAGGGAAACTTTAGAGGTTAAGAGAAAGGAAATATAAAGAGAAATGTATAAAGAAGGAAAAAAGATATTCCAGAGAGATACAAATGAGCAGAGTTGCAAGGCAGAATGGAGGGGGAAAAGAAAGAAGAGTCGCGAAAGAGGGAATAGCAAAGGGCAGCAAAATAAAAATTAGTGGACAATTTCGAGAAAGACTGAGTTTTTAGTGATGTAGAAAACGATGAGAGAGAGAGAGAGAGAGAGAGAGAGGAGAGAGAGAGAGAGAGAGAGAGAGAGAGAGAGAGAGAGAGAGAGAGAGAGAGAGGGGAGAGAGAGAGAGAGAGAGAGGGGAGAGAGAGGAGAGAGAGAGAGACCAAGAGAGAGAGAGAGAGAGAGAGACCACAGAGAGAGAGAGAGAGAGAGGAAGAGAGAGAGAGAGAGAGAGAGAGAGAGAGAGAGAGAGAAAGGGGAGAGAGAGAGAGAGAGGAGGAGAGAGAAGAGAGAGAGAGAGAAGGAGAGAGAGAGAGAGAGAGAGAGAGAAGAGAGAGAGAGAGAGAGAGAGAGAGAGAGAGATACCAATTACACTTTTCATTAACCATTCATTGAGCAGATTCTTATGCTATTAAAGCTAATACCTCTGTACGCTTGCATACTATTAATTTTTCTCAGCCCTTTCCTTCCTCTTATCCTACGTTCTGGTTCAATTCTAAAGGAAATTCTTCGTCGTAAGGCGGCCGCCATATTAGACTTGGAATGCAAAAGAGGATAAAATGAAGACAGGCTTCAAACGCTTCATAACTGCCTTCCAACGCTGCATGAAAAGCCTACAACAATGCCTTGCCTGCCTTACCTTTCTGTCGAATGTGTGTGTCTGTCCTAAATGTGAATCGAATAGTTATTTTTGTATGCGTGTTTCAAACTCCACTATCTACTTTTTCATGTTTTCATATGTTCAAACTAGACGAGTTTCAAACTCGTTCGTAGAGAAGAGAGAGCGAGAGAGAGAGAGAGAGAGAGAGAGAGAGAGAGAGAGAGAGAGAGAGAGAGAGAGAGAGAGAGAGAGAGAGAGAGAGAGAGAGAGAGAGAGAGAGAGAGAGAGAAAGCAAATAAACAAGATAAATAAATATCGCCTCGCCCGCTTAAATCATGGCGGAAAACCACTCGACGGAGGTACTCAGTGGCGCGGGCCAATCCAATTCCCCTCGACGTGATGGTGGGAGGGAGGCCGAGGATGAGGGGAAGGAGGGGATAATAAGTGCAGAGTAGTGTAGATGAGGGTAGGAGGAAAGGGAAAGACGGGCAATATGCGGGGAAGGAACAGTGAGGGAAAGGAAGGAGGATTTGAAAAGGACGAGAATGGGGAGGGTAAGGCAAGGAAGAAGGGGAAGGAGATATGTGGAGGAAAGGGGAGGAAAGGATAGGGGGAGGCAAGGAGGGTTGTGTGTGGTGGACCGTGGAGTGGAGAGATAATTGAGTCTTTGGATGAGTGGAGGGAAGCCATTATCATCTGCGCTGGTTATCTCTTCCTATCTCTTTGGTGGTGGCCATTATTTCCACGGGATGAGTCAGTCTCTCCATCACCTCGCCGTTAATCTCATTACAAAGCCTCTATTATATAGAAATGAATACCATCGTCTATCCACTTTGCCTTCTTTGACATTATGTCAATATGTTCTTTCTCTTTTGGTGTTGTATTTGTATTTGTTTTTTGGCAGTCACGGTGTTTACCATTCTGATCATGAGACTAATTTGTGTTCTTTGCCTCCCCTCCTCCTTTGGGATCTGCGTCAGCTGGATCAAAAGAATGAAAGAACAACAGTGATTGTTATTATTATTATTATTGTCTTACTTCTTCACTGATCTCATTTTTGCCTTTGGTGTAAAATGCCTTGATTGTTTATTAATTACACACTTTTCCAAGACTGTTTGTTTTTGATAAGCACAAAGTGACTGAAAATATCATCAAGTAACAATGAATAATAAAATGCTTGTGAACATGATCATAAATGTTGATAACTTGTTCATTTTTTCCAGTCCTGACTTTGAAACAACAGCAGTAATTGATTGACGTGTTTTGTGACTTTGTGGTTGGCTTCTGCTGCATCCAGACCCAAGCCGGACCTAATACAGGGGCGGCAGGTAATAATGACCTCCGCCAAGCAGGTTATGTGATCGGTTCGGTTTGTTTGAGTGTTTGTCAGCAGGATGTCAGCGTGACCCCCCCCCCTGCAGGGCCGCTGCGGCCTCCCCGTCACGTCGAGCGCGTGCAGCCCGCTATACGCCGCGGGGCTGTGTGTCAGGTGGCACAAGGTGAGTGAGGGCACCGCGGCCAGGCGCCCCAACTGTGCCGGGAAGCACCACGCCTGGCTCCCACGGTGCCCTGAGCACTTACGGAGGTTACCAAGTGGTGGAGGGCGGCACCAGCACGACGAGGAGCAGCCCGGGCGCCTCCAGGAGCGGCACCGTCACTTCGTTCACGAACCCCTCTCACGCCTCACCCGCCCAAGACCCTCTGCAGGATGAGGCGAGTAAGGCGGACGCGACCCACCATCGCCACCACACCACCACCACCACAACCACCATTATCACCACCACCATCACAACCAACAATAACAACAAGAACAGGAGCAGTAATCGCCGAAAGAAAAATGAAAAGAAGGAATGGAAAAAGATGATGGGGAAGAGCAGAAAATCAAAACAGTCGAAGCGAAACAATCAATAAATACAGGGTAGAGGGGGAAAGAATAATTGGAGAAGAAAAGATTTGATGTAGATCGTGGGATAGGGAAGAGAGGAAAAAGGGGAGGGATTATAATAGATAAAGCCAATTCTTTACAGAACTTGCTTATTGAGAAGGATGGGGGGAGAGGAAGAAGCCAATTAGGGGGTTGAAGGGAAACAGCTTATAAAAGGGAGACTGGGAGAGAAAAAGAAGGATTAGATGCAGGAAGAGAAAAAAATAATGCATCTCATTTACATGACAAGTAAAAAGAGAAGATATCATGATTGGAGGATGATAAAATATAAATCTATAAATCTGATGCTCAACTATTATCTTACATATTTGTCAGGATCATATTACCGCACCCTGTTTATCTATCGCTATCTCTCTCTGTCAGTCTCCTTTGGACAGTCCTTCCGGTGCTGTCTGTCCGGCCTTTTTACAACCTGTAGACCATAAAAAAGGCAGGGAGAGGAAGGGAAAGGCAAGCAAGTAAGGAAGAGTATTACATCACGGCCAAGAATCCAACAAGACGGAGAGTAAGGAGGGAAAACCGATGAAATCACAGGGTTTAGGGAGAAGAAAAAAAGGATTATGGTAAAATATACGCGAGCTATAATATTGACTGATAATAATATAAATGATAAAAACGATGACAATGATAATAAACAAGAAATATAACAATACTAATAATATTATTAATATTAATAGCAAATACTTAGAGAGAGAGAGAGAGAGAGAGAGAGAGAAGAGAGGAGAGAAGAGAGAGAGAAGGAGAGAGAGAGGAGAGAGAGAGAGAGAGGAGAGAGAGAGAAGAGGAGAGAGAGAGAGAGGAGGAGAGAGAGAGAGAGAGAGAGAGAGAGAGAGGAGAGGAGAGAGAGAGAGAGAGAGAGAGAGAGGAGAGAGAGAGAGAGAGAGAGAGAGAGGAGAGAGAGAAGAGAGGAGAGAGAGAGAGAGAGAGAGAAAAAAAGTCAGTCCTCATTAAGGGTGTGATCACGTGCATAAAGAATCAAATTAGCGGTCTAAAGTCACTGAGGCACAGCACCCTCTTTCTTCCCTCCCTCTCTTTCTCCTCCCCTCCATCCCTACTAATATCTCTCCATCATTACAACAAGGGAATCTCTCTCTCTCTCTCTCTCTCTCTCTCTCTCTCTCTCTCTCTCTCTCTCTCTCTCTCTCTCTCTCTCCTGATACTGTAATCACATGCATATTTTCCCATTAAAACCCCTGCATTTCTCTCAGGGAAAATAATAGTGTAAATAAGAGTGCATTGCCCTTAGGAGCAGGAAGTACTACATTAGTAATATTTACAATCAGTTATATCAAATGGCTTTTATACAGACACCGAGGAATTTCAAACTTACCTTACAAGGAATATTTCATAACTCCCATCCCGCCAGAGTGCCCTGGCAGCATGGTTTCCCGCGTCACGAGGCGCCGAGCAGGAGGAGCTCGCCGTCAGAAGCAATGCGGGATCACCACACTGCTCGTCCCCTTCCTCATTTAACGCCAATATAACCTAAAGGGATTATTTACTGGCAAGGATCGACGGCCAATATATTTCTCCTCTTTACTAATAATGTACTAACTCTACATTCCCCCCTTCTCTCTCTCTCTCTCTCTCTCTCTCTCTCTCTCTCTCTCTCTCTCTCTCTCTCTCTCTCTCTCTCTGTACATATATCCCTCCCTTCCCACCCCTCGCCCGCCACAGATGCATGATAAATGGATTCCTACAATGGCCCAATAGTCTTCCTCCCCTCCTCCCCTGCCTTCCCCAATAACCACCGTCACCACCACGGACAACGGCATCCGGCCGTATGTAGTCCACGGTGCGGCTCCCTCACTTATTAAGGACAACTCATTAGTGATGTCGCTGAATTCTGATTTAATTGACCTCGGCGTTGTGTGGGGTTCCACGGCCCGGCGTCCCTCAAGGCGATATGACCCGCATTCTCACACTTAACAACACACCAACACAAAGGCAACGCCACGATAACTATTCCACCACGTCGTGTGAGAGGTAACCGTTCATTGAACAGCTACAGTTCAATGGGAAAATTATCAACTATGGATTGCAGTACAGAAAGTCAATGCCATAAAGTTATTCTGCCTCTTAGTGGTGGAAAAAGTCATATGTTCAATGGTACAATAGTATTACGCACAAAACTGTGAGCACACGCCAATGACTTAGAGAATCAACATCAGTTAATTACCTATTTGCGGTATTTCATGGCCACCAAAATTTACAGACAATGACAAAAGCTCGATTCGTTAATTAGTTACCAAGATATTTGAATTAACTTTCCATCCTTAGTTAATCCTACCGTGCATAAATTCCTTCCTTGCCGTGACACATTGTTCCTCAAGTCACTCTTTCACAAGTCACAGTGACGCACAGGCCACACACATCAAGGCGGGGCAGGACGGAGTGTGCACAGATACAGGATTGACGCCAACATACTTGTATTATTATCCTGCACGGCTGAGGAGTGAAGGGAGAACACACACACACACGCACGCACACACGATGGTCCGAAACATTTGTAACGCTTCAAAGAGTATATTAATGTCATTTCTAATTTTCCTTTAGCCCGCATATCTCTATCTCTCTCTCTCTCTCTCTCTCTCTCTCTCTCTCTCTCTCTCTCTCTCTCTCTCTCTCTCTCTCTCTCCGATCTGAAACAAGAGCAACGAATCGTTTTTATGAAAATTTACTGCAAATTTCCTTTCACTGAGAGAGAGAGAGAGAGAGAGAGAGAGGAGAGAGAGAGAGGAGAGAGAGAGAGAGAGAGAGAGAGAGAGAGAGAGAGAGAGAGAGAGAGAGAGAGAGAGAGAGAGAGAGAGAGAGAGAGAGAGAGAGAGAGAGAGAGAGAGAGAGAGAGAGAGAGAGAGAGAGAGAGAGAGAGAGAGAGAGAGAGAGAGAGAGAGAGAGAGAGAGAGAGAGAGAAGAGAGAGAGAGAGAGAGAGAGAGAGAGAGAGAGAGAGAAGAGAGAGAGAGAGAGAGAGAGAGAGAGAGAGAGGAGAGAGAGAGAGAGAGGAGGAGAGAGAGAGAGAGAGAGAGGAGAGAGAGAGAGAGAGGGGACTGAAAAAAGGAAGGAAGGGAAAGAAGGAAGGAAGGGAAAGAGAAGAGGTGTGAGGAGTGATACTGTCTGTGAGTCATCAAGGGAAAGCTTAAATTGCTCCCTAAATTGGTTCAAAGAGCACGACCTTCCTTCCATTATGTGAGCCAATTTCTATCTTTCATCTGCATATGGCACAATATATGGCTTAGGAAAAGGGGGGGGTTGTGAGGGATAGGGTGTGAGGGAGGGAAAAGAGCGGCTTAGAGGTGGAGTGATCGAGTTAAGGAAACTCTTTTTAGGATGTTTTAAAAGAGTTCAGTAAAAATGCAAAACGTCGAGGGATAAAACGCTACAAAAAAAAATTAAATAACGTGCCCATAACCTGCATATTTTGCGAGATCCTGGTTAAAGGTAATAGGAAAAAGTTAGTTTACTACGGGTAAAATTGAGAGCAAAGTAAAACTGTTCGCGGAAAAAAATAAAAGTAAAAATGTAATGTAGGAATAAATCGAGCTTAATATATTGCATTACCTTGAATACATACATCGCAAAAGGATTAAAAAAAAAGAGTATAATACGTGCACAAAACTCTTTTACAGCTTTCAGTTTCCCTTTTTTTTCCTCTATGATATTTCAGAGGATTTGAAAAAGAATTGTTCACAACAAAATTCAAAATATTATCATGACCTGTTTTACGCTACTGTAACACTTCCATACATAACGTTGCTGCTCAACAACCACCACCACCATATATTTTTTTCTTCTCTCTCTCTCTCTCTCTCTCTCTCTCTCTCTCTCTCTCTCTCTCTCTCTCTCTCTCTCTCTCTCTCTCTCTCTCTCTCTCTCTAAGGCCCCACACAACCTCATATTGGTATCCAGTAATGACCTCCGCCAATAAAGGACAAATCAACACCCATTAGGCTCAGCCAGGCCAGATCAGGCCAGCGAGCCACCACCACCACCTGCCATCCAGGGGGGGTGGGGATAGGTGATTTTGTGGTTCGCGGGCCAGGAAGTGTCTGCCGCGTGTTGTAACCTCGCCACACAACTTGTCGCCCAAATGCCTCCTCGCAAGCCATCCCTTATACTTGCTGGTCGCTGGAAAAGTGAGTTTTGACTTTTGTTTTCTCTCTCTTCCTCTCATCGTTGGTATAAAAATATATGTACGGAATAAAGTTACGTAATTAACTCGTTTATTTATTTCGTAACTTCATTCTTTTTGTCTTCCAGCAAAGAGTGACGAGTAAAACTGTCTGTAAACTTTCCAAAACAGACTTAATGGGCGAAAAAACAAAGCCCTTCGTAAAAAACAGTAAAATGTGAACTTCGCACTGCTCGGTAAAAACAATAAAATTCTAAAAACTCTCAGTGTTCTGTAAACTGTGAACTCGGTGCGTGTTACGAATTAATTGGCACACGAGGTACAGTACATCACTAGACTGGCAACACTGCACGCAATATTACCAGCAGTGCCAACACAACACAAACGCCGCCGCCACGCGTTGCACGTAACAACGGAAGTGACGGGAAAAACAATAAATAAAAAGTTATTCTACCTTACAATCGACACAATACTGAATAAAACAAGATTAAATAAAACCTAGTATGTTATATGTATTTTTTTTCCAGCAAGATTATGAAGGGATGTCTAACACAAAATATATATAAAATACCACTGAACAAAACACACATATACGTAGCACCAACTGGCACATTCACAGTATTATAATGTTCACTAATTCCCCCTAAGACACAATAAAGCAGCGATAAAGTATGAAGCTGTTGGTCTCACAAGGAGAAGGAGGAACACGCCGCTAGTCTTGCTCCCTCCCTCCGCCCACTACAACTCTCCCACACGCCCTTGGCAGCCTCCCCGCCCACGCCCCAACACCCGCCCATCGGCTCCTCAAATACACTTTGGGGCACTCGGTGCTCAGCCTTGATTTCACACCTGAACACCCTCCAGGACCCTCACACCTCAGCAGCCCGCACCCTGAAGGCACCAGGGGGCGGGGCGGGGCGGGGCGTGTGGCGCACCTCACAGCCGCGCCCTCACAAATCAAGGCCCTGAAGAACCGCCGTCATGAAAGGACGTCACCAGCAAAAGATCTCAAGCTGTTACGAACCTACAGCCACCTGAATGACTCCACTAGTGATGACCTACCAACACCAAGAGGAACACCCTACAAATACTCACCAAAAGACCAGGCAATCTAAGAGGCCGCCACGATGCACAAGACTCAGGAACCGGACAAAGGCACACTCACCTGCAAAATGGGAAAAGGACTCAAGGTAATTTCCCGAAAGAGGCGTCGCTGCTATAAATCAACAACAAAGATAAACATTTCATAGATAGTTTTATTTATGAGGAAAATAAGATCGGCGCCCTAAAGGGAACTAGGAAAAAACATGGGCAAGAAACGGAAATTGAGCGAGGAGAAAGAGGAAGAGAGAAAGGACAGAAGGAGAGGGAGGCAAGGCCGGAGGGAGGCACGGAGGTAGAAGCCCAACACGGAGCAAGTTAACATAGGAGATTGGGAACATATCCCTTCTCCCACTCCTATGCAAATATGTGTGTGTGTGTGTGTGTGTGTGTGTTGTGTGTGTTGTGTGTGTGTTGTGTGTGTGTGTGTGGTGTGTGTGTGTGTGTGTGTGTGTGTGGTGTGTGTGTGTGGTGGTGTGTGTGTGTGTGTGTGTGTGTGTGGTGTGTGGTGTGTGTGTGTGTGTGTGTGTGTGTGTGTGTGTGTGTGTGTGTGTGTGTGTGTGTGTGTGTGTGTGGTGTGTGTGTGTGTGTGTGTGTGTGTGTGTGTGTGTGTGTTACTCACTAGGTACTAGTGTACCACCACTAGTGTACTCCACTAGTGAGTACCACTGTGGTACTCACTAGTGGAGTACCACAGGGGT
>JACEEZ010013170.1:30000-85000 GCA_016584305.1 Chionoecetes opilio
GTAATTACAACTCAAAAGGAGGGAAAAAAAGGTAAAGTGTAAATTGGATTAAAGAAGGCGCAAAGGTAACGCCAATTACAGTCGTAGAGTAAAGCAATGAATGGAGTGAAGGAGAGAATCAAAGGACAGATACGCTTCATATTACAAACAAGTGTACTCATATAAACAGCACTATAATGTGTGTGTGTGTGTGTGTGTGTGTGGTGTGAGAGAGAGAGAGAGAGAGAGAGAGAGAGAGAGAGAGAGAGAGAGAGAGAGAGAGAGAGAGAGAGAGAGAGAGAGAGAGAGAGAGAGAGAGAAGAAGAGAGGAGAGAGGAGGAGAGAGAGAGAGAGAGAGAGAGAGAGAGAGGAGAGAGAGAGAGAGAGGAGAGAGAGAGAGAGAGAGAGAGAGAGAGAGAGAGAGAGAGAGAGAGAGAGAGAGAGAGAGAGAGAGAGAGAGAGAGAGATAAACACATATTCCTATAATAATTAGTTCCTTTTAAGAACTCCTGTTGTCTTTGATGTTGCTGAAATCAGAGTTAGTTTATTGTCTAAAGCCCCGTCCACACTACCACTCACCACCGTCGGTGCTTACCGTCGGTGCTTGCCGACGGGAAGCGCCGTTGCCAGGGTTGTGTCCACACGAACGGTTTTGTTCGGCGGTCAGCGCGCTTCCTGATGTCAAAGTGAGTCATGTTTTCTGCATATCGTGTACTCTCACTCGAAATTATGAAATAACCACAGGAGGTTTAGAAAAACTGACCCAACTATCATCTTCATGACACATTTCTGCATATCATAAGCAAGAAAAATATACGGAAACCTTTTTGTGTATTCTAAAAAATATAGCAAAAAGAAATAGTGTATAAACATTTTTCTCACTTTTTTGTCTTCAACTCGCTGCAATTTCCCGACCATTTCTCCCATTTAATTTTTGATCACATACTCGTAATCAGCTGACTTACTTGGTTCTGGTGGTATACGGTACATAGCAATGCAAAAATATCTAGATAGTGAAAGCTGCCGATAACTTGAAGCATGTGTTTGGCGCTGACCCGTGAGTGACGGGCATGCCCGCCCAATATTAAACCTGCTGAATGCTGGCGGGCAGCGCCGACGGTTAAATTTTGCTCGTCGGCATCGTGTCCACACTGCCACTTTTGAGTGACGAACACTGTTCGACGGCAAGCGCCGACGGTGGTGAGTGGTAGTGTGGACGGGGCTTAAGGCGTGTTTGTTATCTTCCTTACTGCCTTATGAAAGATTCCGTTCAGTTAATAATAAAAAAAAAATCGTACATCCCCGGAAACGAACAAATTGACAAAAAAAATACATATGATTCTTAAAAAAGACTTAAGAGAAAAAACATGACTTAACGAAGAACAAAAAAACTAGAAAGTTTAAAAAAAAAATTGAAGGTTGAACAAAAAAAAATTAATGTTGTTCATAAGGAAAATGTATTCAATATTCAGTCCTCTATTAAAATATTGTGCAAATGAACAGATGAATAATGGAACGAAATTATGTTTTCTTTCTACATCAAAAGGCGGAGAGAAATTGGCCCTAACCTGATGATTGGTCAAAAGTTTCCACCCCGCAGCGCAGACGGGGCGCCGCGAGACTTGATGGGGCGTGGGAGACGGGCGATGGGGCGGCGGGGTGATGGGACAGAGGCTGATGTGGGGTGGAGGGAGTGGGAGGGGAGGCGAGGGGAGGGGAGGGGAGGTGGAAGTGAGGGTGTGTGTGGTGTGAGGGTGTGGAAGGGTGCGTGGAGGGAGATGTTTGGCCAGAAGGATTGAGTGTGGATGATGAGTGTGATGGATGCGCAGCTCCCGTGAAGTGGAGGATCTCTGTCTCTCTTTATATATATATATATATATATATATATATATATATAATATATATATATATATATATATATATATATATATATATTAATATTATTATTTTTTTTTTTTTTTTTTTTAGTGTAGCCAGGCAGGATATTTTCTCTTAGGCAAACGAGGTTGTAAGCAGTCGAACATTCTCCTTTACTGAACTTTTTATGCACGGATTATATTTGCCGTACAATTTTCTTGTGTTATTCTGATAAGTTATTCAGAAGTTTTCCTATGGAAAGCGACGTTTCGGAATTATCTTGTTCCATCTTCAGGCTTGATCTGAATTGTGAAGGCAGGGGAGGCAGATTATATAGCAATATGGCGGATCAAAGAAGGAAGGATGGGCGGAACTAAACGGCTAAGCCGGTAGCCCATTGGCTGTTTCTCTATTGAGCGAGACGTGTCGTTTGGATGTTGGTAGCACCTGGAAATCATCTGTCTGGGTGTTGATTGTGGGCTATTTTAAAGCGATGTATATTGCTTATAGGTAAAGGAGACGGCGAGGATCTTGTTCCTTATCAAGTATCGTGGTGTTTTTGTTAAGGTCATCTCTTGTCAAGCGGGAGCTGTGCATGGTGTCATAGTGGTTCTTGATAGACCCATTATTCAAGTGACAAGTAAGACGCCTCGTCAGTCTAGTCCGCGTCATACCGATATAAGAGTGAGGTCCACAATAAAAGAGAATGTTCGACTGCTTTCAACCTCATTTGCCTATGAGAGAGAGAGAAAAAAAGATATATACATAATATATATATATATATATATATATATATATATATATATATATATATATATATATATATATATATACACATATATATATATATAACCTGGACATGCATGGAAAAGTCAGCTTGTATTGATTACATAACAAAAATATATTCCATCTGGGGAGGAAATGGGCGATACATATAATAAAAGTTATATATAATTAAAGTAAAGCGTGGGAATAATATATCGGGTAAAAACTGTTCGACACTTCCCTAACAGGCGGGAAAAACGTGATGTGCGGCTCGCGAGCCTCACACTTTTGTTACTTTCAGACAACACGTGTTTTGTCTTGGGTCTTTAATGGCTAAAAGAGCGACAATTAGTCCGTGGTGAGGTGGCGGGGGGAAGGCGGAAGGGGGCAGCGGAGAGAGAGAGAGAGAGAGAGAGAGAGAGAGAGAGAGAGAGAGAGAGAGAGAGAGAGAGAGAGAGAGAGAGAGAGAGAGAGAGAGAGAGAGAGAGAGAGAGAGAGAGAGAGAGAGAGAAGAGAGAGAGAGAGAGAGAGAGAGAGAGAGAGAGAGAGAGAGAGAGGAGAGAGAGAGAGAGAGAGAGAGAGAGAGAGAGAGAGAGAGAGAGAGAGGAGAGAGAGAGAGAGAGAGAGAGAGAGAGAGAGAGTTTTATAAGAAAAAATACAGTGAAACGATCTAACCAGAACTAAATAACAAATAAACAAGTGGCTAAACAAAAAAATGAATGCATAAATGTCCTAATAACTAAATATATAAATAAACTGACGCAGAAAACCAGCCGGACATCATAAAAAGACAAAACAAAACAAAACAAAAAAGAAAAATGCAGTGCAACTCAAAACACAGGAAAAACCTGATCAGATACATCAATATATACGAACATCTGATTGACGGAAATACAGACAGAATGGATGGACCGAATTCAGAGATGTTTAAAAAGATTGTCAAACACTAAATGAAACTCAATTATACGATAATTCCGAACTATTCTGGAAAAACTAGTAGCAATATAAACAGTCCAGTTGGTAATAGCTTATGACGTAATTGTTCATACTTGAGGAAATGAAGCCAATAGTTTTTTTCCTATCTGAAAATTGGAGACTCAAAAGTTCCAAGTAGTGTTCACCACTTTCGTTATGAGGATTGTGGGCTAATTTTTTTTCATAATGAAAGCCAAGGTGGAGGTGTGCCTGTCAGGGGTGTGTGGGGACGGGAGAAGGACGCGGCGACTGTCTGGGGGGAAGTGGAGTTCCTTGAGTCTCCTCCTGTACATAATAAATAATCCATAAATATAAAGAGAAGTGACGGGAAGAACGTGGGCGCCTGGAACACGTATGAAACATGTTGTTGAGGCATACTTCTACTTTCACTCACCTCGCTTTCTTACTTTCTTCTCCATTTCTATACCAAACAATTTTATCCCTCTCGTTGATGCAACTATCTCTCGCTCTCAATAATATTTTCGTAAAAATTCAAAGTAAGAAACAACTCTGAAAAGTAAATATGATTAAAAATTGAGAGCGGCGAAGGGGCGCCGCCGACGATACCTACTCGCCGGCATTCCACCTTAATTTGCATTTACAAACTGAAGCAAATAGCGTTAAATTGAACACAACTCGAGTGTAGATGAAATTCATACACACAAAGAGATCGTAAATGCGGCAGTTGTATTCACGGAGTTACTGTCAGGACGGTTAATAATGTTCTAAGTATAATTGACAATTATATATATTTTTTTAAATGGAGTAATGTAATTCGTTGGTGCAAACATGGGTTTACGTTTGCTTGTAAATGAGTACAGTGAGACGTGGCGTGCGGCTCTTACCCGTGATAAGACACCCTGTGTGTATCCCTTCTCACACCCTCACCCCCTTGCATATGCATAGACATGAGTGTCCTCAAACAATACACATGTGCATTGCATTTCCATGCTCAAACATCTGAACCTCACACACACACACACACACACACACACATACACATACACATACACACACATACACACACACACACACACACACACACCACACACACGGCCATTATTCAAGGTCAGCACGGATAGCGCAGCGAGCAGTGTTACGCTGTCATACCTGGCACGGTGGGACAACGAGGATTGACAGGTGCGACTGGACAGCGACGCCAAAATGTAATACATTCCTTCCTTGTCACGCTGAGGTACTATTGATGGACTGAAATGTCACGTCCCACGTTGCTTCAAACTGAACCCTTGGCATGCATGAAGGCAATGGAAATAAGATCATATTGAGGCAGACTACCAGTCAAGGATTTACATGGCCAAGTTGTACACCTGCAGCCGCCCACCTGTACACCCTTCAGGACAGGCAGTCAGAGAGCAGCCGCGTCCATGCACAACCTGGCTCTTATCAGCAACGCCCTGGCGCACAAGAGATCAGTGCAGGCGTGGATAACATATCCCTGACTCTTATCTGCTACGCCCTGGCGCACTACAGGTCAGTGCAGGCGTGGATAACAGGTCCCGTTGATTGATTATTTAATTAATTAACATTGATTATTTTTGTTACTGTGACGCCAAACGCCATTTCGTAAACTCCAGTCACTTGAATAATTCTTACTTTTCGCAAGCAAAGAAGTTCGTATTTGCTCTCAAACAAAGAGCTCATAACATCAATCTTGCAGCCATTTAGAGCGTGTTTCATTCTTAGAGGATCGAACTCTGTAAATCATAGAGAAAACAAAAATTACCCCTTAAAACACACACACACACAAAGTCTCTCTGTCTCTCTCTCTCTCTCTCTCTCTCTCTCTCTCTCTCTCTCTCTCTCTCTCTCTCTCTCTCTCTCTCTCTCTCTCTCTCTCGCCTGACATATTTCTGAAATAGCGATAAGATGCAAAAATGTATCTCTCTCTCGCCTGACATATTTCTGAAATAGCGATAAGATGCAAAAATCTCTCTCTCTCTCTCTCTCGCCTGACATATTTCTGAAGTAGCGATAAGATGCAACATCAAAGAATATCGTTGCGGCATAATTCAGGCGTCATGAGGTGCTTCAAACCCTCAACGTCTCCATCGCTGCGGACGTGATCACAGAAACAACTCATGACTTTACATATAAAAAGAAAAAAAAATGTAAATATATATAGTCTTCGTTACAGGTTCTTTCCGTATAACACTGCAATTTTGTATCTCTCCGGGGACACGCTCGCTCCTAACACAAATACACACACACACCATTCATCCACACTAATACACTCTTCATAGCCAACACTCAACACACAAGTTCGTTCACCTTCCAAACGTTTGCCACACCCTTCATGGCTTCCCTTTAACCCTGTGCCACACACCTGCCACTCGCCACCCATATCCCTTCATGGCTTCCCTTTAAATAAACCCTGTACTCCACACCTGCCACTCGCCACCCACACCCTTCATGGCTTCCCTTTAACCCTGTACTCCACACCTGCCACACACCACCCACACCCTTCATGGCTTCCCTTTAACCCTGTACTCCACACCTGCCACACACCTGCCATTCGCCACTCACACTCTTCATGGCTTCCCCTTAATTAAACCCTGTACTCCACACCTGCCACTCGCCACCTATACCCTTCAAGGCTTCCCTTTAACCATGTACTCCACACCTGCCACACACCTGCCACTCGCCACCCACACCCTTCACGGTTTCCCTTTAACCCTGTACTCCACATCTGCCACTCGCCACCCATACCATTCATGGCTTCCCTTTAACCCTGTACTCCACACCTGCCACACACCTGCCACTCGCCACCCACACCTCACATGCCACGAAACCGTCGTTTCTCCCCGCGTCTGCGTCACAATAATGGATCGAAATTTACAACTGTTTGCTACTTACGAGACAAGGTAATTTGGCACACCTGTGACCCTAATTACAACTCTTGGTGCTAATTAAACCGTGACGGAAACCTGACAACGCTGTGATTACCAGTGAACTTAAGCCCTCTTGGGAGCAAATTGTATTTACTGGTTTGTTTCCTAATTAGTTTCTTCTTCCGGGCATACAAACAAGTTTCTTAGCAACGTCCAGGTATTTCTTTTCTAAATTCTCCCGTTCCTTTCGTGTCCATGGACAATTTTTCTCCCGTGAATGCATTATAAATCTACAATTACTTGGTTTCTCTCTCACAAATGTCTCTTAAATTTACGATAAATATAGATTTCCTCTTTCCTTTCCTACTCTTCTTCCTCCTCCTTCTGTTCCCTTGACTCCTCATAAATAAAAGATAAAAGGCCGGAGGAAGAGGCGCCCATAAAAGGATCATTGCAGGAGTAAAATACTGAGATGGACGATGATACATTTAAAAATTGACGCGCCGGGAGCACGTGTAAGGTAGGAGGCAGAAAGAACAATTAGGGAATGATGAGATGAACTCAAACATCCCACACGGGATGTCTAAGACAAAGTGAAGCACTTATCTACTGAAGACACTTACTACCGAGGTGGTGGCGACATGACAGCATTGAGAAAGCACAGCGTCACATGAACACAAGACGAAGGGTTGCAGTGTTCAACACATTAACAGCATCAACAAGGGGAGGGCAGAGGGAGGAAGAGGAGGCGACGCAAGGGAATTACAGGGTGGCGGGAAAGGCAAGTGATGATAAGTAATACTTGTAATACACAGACTTGTGGCAAGAAATACACGTGAATACTATTATACAAGGAGCCTCGAGGACTGCCGCCGAGGTGCATTGTGAATGTGTGTGTTGGCAAGATCCCTTCAAGAGAGTTAGATGCATAACAACAAGGTGTTACGTTATGAAATATAAAAGCCACATGAAGGCAATATTGTTCTCTAAATGAAAGTGACTCCAACTATGTTTATTGACAGAACAGAGAAAAAATAATAAGAAAATGCACTAAAAGCATATGCACTCACATTACGAATGGAAAGAAAAGTAAGAAAAAAAGAAAGTTAGAGGAAAGGTCATAAGCACAAAAAAGCGCAGCTAAGGGAAAGAATATAGAATGAAAAAAGGCAAGAGAGTCAAGGGAAAGTTGTGGACAGACGTGATAACAAGAGGGAGAATAAATCCTGAAGGGGAGATGTCCAGGGGGAGGATATAATGGTAAGGGTGGTGGCGGGGGTGCAGTTCCCCCAGCCATCCCCCGTGACCACCGGGTGACGGGCCATCAACGTAACCACACACAACCTCCCGATAATTACAGACCCGCTGCCCGTCCCTCTCCAATAGACGAGGACAGCATAGAGTTTACTAAGGATGAACTAACCCGTGCCCTAACACGGGAAAGGCCACATCGCCCGGGGACGATGGCATTACCCTACTTTGTCCTCCGTCTCCTTCATAAAGTCCCCGGTGACCCTCTGCTACGTCTGTCTAATCTTTGTTACAGAAAGGGATGTGTGCCTACAGCCTGGACTTGCAGTACTATTGTGCCTGTTCCGAAGATTTGTTCTGATAAATTCAGACCTGTATCATTGACCTCATGTTTCAGCAAGGTGATGGAGCGAATCTTACTCAATCGGGTCATAGGAATACATAGGAATACATAAGAGTAACAGACACCAGGAGACCTATTGGTCCATAACTAGGGTATCTGTTGTACTACATACTACTAACTATCAACTACATGTAAGAGGAACAGTTGGAAAATGATACCATGTCCCTAAAGAAGATAGGAACATAGAAATTTCGTAGTGAGGAATGATAGGATATGAAATATACTAACTACAACTATCACTATCACTAATCGATCCGGGGGACTATAATATGAATTCGCAGGGCACTATCAATACCCATTTACTTTACAGTGTGCGTCAAGTCTGTTATTAAATGTAGTTATTGTGCTGGCTTCGACAACATTTGCTGGTAACTTGTTCCATCGATCAACAACTCTAAAATTGAAATAATATTTACGGAGATCTGTGATGCAACGTTGACCGTTTATTTTTAAACCGTTATTTCTTGTTGTCATCAATCAATCATTGAGGGCATACGCCGGGGGGCGCGTCGCCTCATCAACCCTACGACGCCACTCCCGGGGGTCACCACGCGCGAGCCTCCATGCAGGCTCCTTTCCCATAACAAGCAGCTCTCGACAAGAAACATCAACTTGCCCCAGCCACGAGCCTTGTGGGCGCCCCCTTGGCCTCCTCCACGCCGGATTGTCTCTTACAGATACAACCAGATGGGAAGGATCGGTATCAGGGTAGCGTACCACATGCCCATATAGCCGAAGTTGGCTTTGACGGACTATGCACGTAATAGGCCTCGATTCAGTCTCACGGTGCAATCGCTGATTTGACACGAAATCATCCCAGCGATACCCCATGATTCTGCGAAGACACTTATTACCAAAGGCATTGATTCGTCTCTTCAAGTCACTATTTAGTGTCCATGTCTCAACCATATGGCAAGACAGGGATCACAAGCGACTTGAAGATCCGGATCTTTGTCCTCCTGCACAGGTTACGACAACGCCAAATATTCCCGCTCAGCGAGTCCATAGCACCGTGGGCTATGCCAATCCGCCGTAAGACTTCTTGACGTGACCCGCCGTCATTATGGACTGCGCTACCAAGGTATGTAAAACTTTCCAAGATCTCAATGTCCTCGCCGCACGCATGAACAGACTGTACTGCTTCATCTAGTAAGTCTCCAAACACCTGGACCTTGGTCTTAAGCCAGGAGACCTCAAGTCCCAAAGGCTTTGCCTCCTCGTGCGCCTCGAGAGCCATCACCAGGACCTCCAGCGACTCAGCAAAGATTACTGCATCATCGGCAAAAACAAGATCAGTGATCTTGGTGTTAGCGACGGATGCTCCACAATCACTTAGATCTACAGCCTTGTCCAATACCCAGTCCATACAAGCGTTGAAAAGTGATGGGGCATGGACGCACCCTTGCTTCACTCTTGTATTAACAGGAAAAAAGCTGGATACACCTGCCCCACACTTCACAGCATTCTTAGTCCCAGAATACAGACCGGTTATCAAACCAATAGTCCTTGCAGGAATCCCGCGAAGTCGCAGAAGATCCCAAAGTGACTCACGATGCACTGAGTCAAACGCCTTCTTGAGATCAACATAGGCTGCAAGCATCCCCTGTCGAAACTCACGTCGGCGTTCCACCAGGACACGAAGCGCTAGCTATCACATACTCCTCTTGTTATCACTTGAGGAGAAAGTTCGAATAGGTTCTCTTGATTAATGACATCAAATACTTTTAGGATCTTAAAGGTTTCTATCAAGTCCCCACGGATTCTACGATCCTTTAAGGAAAACATATTAAGTTTCCGCAGTCTCTCTTCATAAGATGAGTTTCGCAGAGATGGAATTTGTTTGGTTGCTCTTCTTTGCACTGATTCCAATTTGGCTTGATCTTTTACGAAACAAGGCGACCAGAATTGAACGGCATATTCTAAGTGCGGCCTAACCAAAGACGTGTATTTCGTGTCATTACTTTCGGAGTTTTATGTTCAAAGTTGCGTTTAATGAAGCCCAACATCATATTCGCCTATTTACTAGCAGCTAGGCTTTCGGAGTTTTATGTTCAAAGTTGCGTTTAATGAAGCCCAACATCATATTCGCCTTTTTACTGGCAGCTAGGCAATGCGGACTGGTTTTAAGATCATTACTGATCAAGCAATCAATCATTGGGGGCATACGCCGGGGGGCGCGTCGCCTCGCCCACCCTACGACGCCACTCCCGGGGGTCACCACGCGCGAGTTCCCATGCAGGCTCCTTTCCCATACCAAGCAGCTCTCGACAAGAAACATCAACTTGCCCCAGCCACGAGCCTTGTGGGCGCCCCTTGGCCTCCTGCACGCCGGATTGTCTCATACAGATACAACCCGATGGGAAGGATTGGTTTCAGGGTAGCGTGCCACATGCCCATATAGCCGAAGTTGGCGCTGACGGACTATGCAGGTAATAGGCCTCGATTCAGTCTCACGGTGCAATCGCTGATTTGACACGTAATCATCCCAGCGATACCCCATGATTCTGCGAAGACACTTATTACCAAAGGCATTGATTCGTCTCTTCAAGTCACTATTTAGTGTCCATGTCTCACAACCATAGAGTAAGACAGGGATCACAAGCGACTTGAAGATCCGGATCTTTGTCTTTCTGCACAGGTACCGACAACGCCAAATACTCCCGCTGAGCGAGTCCATAACACCGTGGGCTATGCCAATCCGCCGTAAGACTTCTTGACGTGAACCACCGTCATTATGGACTGCGCTACCAAGGTATGTAAAACTTTCCAAGATCTCAATGTCCTCGCCACACGCATGAACAGACTGTACTGCTTCATCTAGTAAGTCTCCAAACACCTGGACCTTGGTCTTGAGCCAGGAGACCTCAAGTCCCAAAGACTTTGCCTCCTCGTGCAGCGCCTCGAGAGCCATCACCAGGACCTCCAGCGACTCAGCAAAGATTACTGCATCATCGGCAAAAACAAGATCAGTGATCTTGGTGTTGCCGACGGATGCTCCACAATCACTTTGATCTACAACCTTGTCCAATACCCAGTCCATACAAGCGTTGAAAAGTGATGGGGCAAGGACGCACCCTTGCCTCACTCCTGTATTCACAGGAAAGAAGCTGGATACACCTGCCCCACACTTCACAGCTCTCTCAGTCCCAGAATACAGACCAGTTATCAAACCAATAGTCTTTGCAGGAATCCCTCGAAGTCGCAGAAGATCCCAGAGTGACTCACGATGCACTGAGTCAAACGCCTTCTTGAGATCAACATAGGCTGCAAGCATCCCCTGTCGAAACTCACGTCGGCGTTCCACCAGGACACGAAGCGCTAGCTATCACATACTCCTCTTGTTATCACTTGAGGAGAAAGTTCGAATAGGTTCTCTTGATTAATGACATCAAATACTTTTAGGATCTTAAAGGTTTCTATCAAGTCCCCACGGATTCTACGATCCTTTAAGGAAAACATATTAAGTTTCCGCAGTCTCTCTTCATAAGATGAGTTTCGCAGAGATGGAATTTGTTTGGTTGCTCTTCTTTGCACTGATTCCAATTTGGCTTGATCTTTTACGAAACAAGGCGACCAGAATTGAACGGCATATTCTAAGTGCGGCCTAACCAAAGACGTGTATTTCGTGTCATTACTTTCGGAGTTTTATGTTCAAAGTTGCGTTTAATGAAGCCCAACATCATATTCGCCTATTTACTAGCAGCTAGGCTTTCGGAGTTTTATGTTCAAAGTTGCGTTTAATGAAGCCCAACATCATATTCGCCTTTTTACTGGCAGCTAGGCAATGCGGACTGGTTTTAAGATCATTACTGATCAAGCAATCAATCATTGGGGGCATACGCCGGGGGGCGCGTCGCCTCGCCCACCCTACGACGCCACTCCCGGGGGTCACCACGCGCGAGTTCCCATGCAGGCTCCTTTCCCATACCAAGCAGCTCTCGACAAGAAACATCAACTTGCCCCAGCCACGAGCCTTGTGGGCGCCCCTTGGCCTCCTGCACGCCGGATTGTCTCATACAGATACAACCCGATGAGAAGGATCGGTTTCAGGGTAGCGTGCCACATGCCCATATAGCCGAAGTTGGCGCTGACGGACTATGCAGGTAATAGGCCTCGATTCAGTCTCACGGTGCAATCGCTGATTTGACACGTAATCACCCCATGATTCTGCGAAAAGACACTTATTACCAAAGGCATTGATTCGTCTCTTCAAGTCACTATTTAGTGTCCATATCTCACAACCATAGAGTAGGACAGGGATCACAAGCGATTTGAAGATCCGGATCGTTGTCCTCCTGCACAGGTACCGACAACGCCAAATACTCCCGCTGAGCGAGTCCATAACACCGTGGGCTATGCCAATCCGCCGTAAGACTTCTTGACGTGACCCACCGTCACTATGGACTGCTACCAAGGTATGTAAAACTTTCCAAGATCTCAATGTCCTCGCCACACGTATGAACAGACTGTACTGCTTCATCTAGTAAGTCTTCAAACACCTGGACCTTGGTCTTGAGCCAGGAGAACTCAAGTCCCAAAGGCTTTGCCTCCTCGTGCAGCGCCTTGAGAGCCATCACCAGGACCATCATCATTACTGATGATGACACCTAAATCCTTTTCCTGCTGTACTTCAGTTAACGATTTATTTTGCATTTGATAGTTATATTTGAGGTTATCGTTGCCTATATGCATTACTTTACATTTATCGGAATTGAATTTTAATAGCCATTTATCACTCCAATCTGATAGTTTGTCGAGATCACGTGGTAGGAGTTCGCAGTTTTCTCTAGTATATGCTTTACCGCCTAATTTGGTGTCATCTGCAAATTTCGATATATTAGAGACAAGTTCGCAGTCCAGATCATTGATATATATCAGAAAAAGAGTAGGACCCAAGACCGAGCCCTGAGGCACCCCACTAGTAACATCTAACCAATCAGATGCCTCGCCATTCATTATTACCCGTTGTTTACGATTTGAAAGTCAATCGCCAATCCATGTACATAACTGCTCTCCTAAGCCATGTGCCCTTAGCTTGGTCAAGAGTCACTTATGGGGAACTGCATCGAAGGCTTTCTGAAAATCAAGGTATATTATATCCGAGGGAATTTTAGCGTCCCAGTTTGAATAAATGACATTGAAAAAATCGAGTAGGTTTGTTAAGCAGGATCTCTTATTACGAAATGTATGCTGGGAGTTTAATATTGAGTTATTTTCATCGAAAAAAAAAAACTATTTTATCCCGCAATATTTTCTCAAATAGTTTAACAATCACAGACGTTAGACTAATTGGGCGATAATTACTTGCGAGGCTCTTACTCCCTTTCTTGAATATCGGTGTAACATTAGCTAATTTCCACATACAAGGAATATTTTAGTTCATTAGCGATTTGTTGAAAATAATCTTTAATGGGAGCGAAAGTTGACTATGACATTCGCAAAGTAATCTCGGCGAGATTTCGTCAGCCCCACGGATTTTGCTGGGTCAAATTTCTGCAAATACTTTGATATTTCGTCTACTGTTATCTCTCCTATTACCAATCTATCACTTTCGAGTCCCGCAAACATGTTTACTGGTTCTGGTAATGGAGCTTCGTCTTCTTTAATAAAAACCACATTAAAGTAATCATTGAGTACGGACGCCATACTCTTATTGTCATTTACCAAGATGTTGTTCTTATCTTTCAGTGGCACAATACATGTTTTGATTTTTTTCTTACTTCGAACGTATTGAAAGAACCTTTTCGGGTTTTATTTGGATTCCTTTGCAATTTTTTCTTCATACTCGCGCTTTTTAGACTTAATTAATTCTTTGCAACGACGCTTTACGTCATTGTAATCTCTATAATCGCAGTCCGCATTTGATCGTTTGTAAACTTTATACGCTCGGCGCTTACTGGCGATGATTTGTTGAATCTCATTAGTCATCCAACAGGGTCTGTTTATGTTATTCAAACGTTTTCTTACCATGGGAATATATTTTTCAACAACCGATTGGATTTTATTTGTGAATAGATTATACATATTTTCGGCGTTATTACCATTTAGTAGGTCAATCCAATCAACTTCGCTTATTACCCTGCTAATCTTCGTGAAATCTGCTTTATTATAATTGGGAACTAATAACCGATTTTCTGTGATGTCTACGTTGCAATTTATGCCGCATCTGATTAACCTGTGATCACAGTTTGCCGAATGTTCACCTATATCGCAGTAATCAATCAGATCAATGTCTGTAGTGAAAACTAAATCTAGGATACTATTATCCCTTGTAGGCTCACGGACCACCTGATTTAAATATACTTAGTTTACCATATCAAGCAATCGCATACCTTCACTATCAGCATAATTATTATTCCAGCTTATACGAGGTAGGTTAAAATCTCCACAAAGAATTGTGTCGTTATTATTGTTGACAATTGACTTTATCTCGTCATACAGGAGGCAATCTACTTCCGCATTTGATTTGGGAGGATGATATATTGTCCCAATAGTTAGCAGTTTACCGTTAAGCTTAATCTTTGCATAGACTGAGTCATAATGATCTTGATTTACTTTATCGATTTCGATTGCTTGCAAATTGTCTTTAATGTAAAGAATGACACCTCCACCTGCTTGATGCGTACGACAATTTAGGAATGTCTTGTAACCTGGAATGGCTATTTCAGATAATAAATGTTTATCTTTGGTGTTGAGCCAACTCTCAGTGATACTAACGATATCTGGCGTTTCGGAAACAACGTAAGCCAATAATTCATATAATAAATGTTTATCTTTGGTGTTGATCCAACTAGCCAATATTTCAGATAATAAATGTTTATCTTTGGTGTTGATCCAACTGTCAGTGATACTAACGATATCTGGCGTTTCGGAAACAACGTAAGCCAATAATTCATTACGCTTTAGAATAATGCTTCTGGCATTTGTGTAGAGTAATTTAAGTTCCTTAATAGTTTTTGTAACCTTGCGTGAGGGTTTACCAGCAGGGTGAAAGCTCAGTATAGAGAGTATACACGTGAGGTCATGATCAAGTGATAAACAATAACAAAGCGACTCTGGCCATGAGGCTGACCGAGGAACCCGGGGAAAAGTTTACTTCCATAGTAATTTATCCCCTACCAAACACATTTATCAGTATACGTAAATGATAGACTGTTATCTTCGGAAATGTTTGTTCTATAACATTATCACATACAACACAGTAAAACACACTAAAGGAATGCCATTATGAGACTCTAAAGTTAATATAAATTATATTTACACATATATATATATATATATATATATATATATATATATATATATATATATATATATATATATATATATATATATATATATAATATATATATATATATATATATATATATATATATATAATATATATATATATATATATATATATATAATATATATATATATATATATATAAGTTTAAAATATACTTCATTATTAATAGTACATATAATTTACCGCTATTTGTGAGTTGCAAACTTGTGTTCAACATAAGGTATTTAGTATATACTATGCACCAAGTGTGGCTAAATCGCACTATAACGTAATATTCCAGTTAATAATAAAGTGTTTTTCTTTGTATATGATAACTGCAACCGCAACCGCAACTGCGGTTGTCATAAGTCTGATAACCGCAACCGCAACCGCAACCGCAACCACGGTTGTAGAAAATTCGACAACCGCAAACACGACCGCAACCGCGGTTGTGAAAAACCGATCCATCACTAAGAAGCAGCATCCTCCTGTCCCGGTATCACACCGCGTATACACCGATGGTTCCTTACAGCCTTGGTCTATATAGAAGCAATACCATATAGACCAAGCTTACAGCCAGATGGCCGGGCAGGGAGCGCAGTTTTCTCACTCCCCTATCATGGATCCGCCGGAGGGAAGATGGGTTGGCCAACGCCTCCCTGACTGCTCCTGCTCTACATTCTGCGAGCTGCAGGGTGTCCTTGATGTGACACTCCTTTGTCAGAGAGGACTTAATGGGGTGGTGATATGAGATTCGCAGTCAGCCCTTCAGTCTCTTACGGCTCCGAAACCTTGTTCTCAAATTGTCTTACAAGTCTTGTCTTTGTTAACGACAGTGTGTGAGCGTTCATTGGTTATCAGGTTTTTGTGGATACCTTCACATGTGGGCCTCTCCCACAGCGACACGGTGGACGGTTTGGCGAAAGCAGCCTGTGGTCTGCCGCCCCGCGGTAACGGGCCGTAAGCCCGTTACCCTCGCTGCTCTGTTATCGGGCAAGGCTCCGCTCGGACGCTCTGCTATCCACAGACCTATCTAGGGACAACCAGAGAGTCAATAGTGTATCCATCCAACACTATGACGTCCTCCGTGCAGACAGATACAAATATCGTCACCGAGGCCTCACGGTTCGCAAGCACAATGTGGTCTCGGCTCGACTGCGGCTTGGTTACCGACCCGTGTGGCAGGTTGCTGAACTGGACGAGGAGCCTCACTTTACTTCATGCCAACTTTGTACTGCACCCTATTCAAACACATTAGAACACTACTGCCTCCACTGTCACGTGGTAAGTGACATGTTGCCACGGGGACAGCCGCTCACGGAAATGTGCCGCTACCTGCTCATACACGAACACTTGGACACCATCCTTGTTCGACACCCACAATTCGGTGGCTGCTGATCACACTGCCCTGCGGGTCACTATGTGATTGCTGTTGTTATTTCGTGTGCGTATTTTTGTGTCAGTTTCAATCTTTGATCATCTTGTTTCATGTTTGTATATAAGTGTGCATTGTGCTTCATGTTTCATGTATTATTTATATGTCCTGGGTTTTTTTCCTTACTTGGGTGTGCAGGTTTACATAGTTAATTTATTGACTGCATTTATATAATTCTTTTTTTTATCACTGATGTATATTCCAGCCTGACGCCTGTGTGCACAATACATTAATTAAAACAAAACAAAAAAATCCCTCTCCAACACTCCAAACATAATGCAAGAACAGAGTTACACCTCCATTCCGCCCACACATGCAACCCCTCCATACACCACTTCTTCCCCCGAACCATTTCACCGTCCCACCTGCGGCCGTCCACATTTCATTCAAAGGCATGCACATAAAAACATCCACACGCTAAACCACAAACGGACACCCACCAACGTACAAGTTACTGTTTAATATTTATATTAAATTTATGGTATTTTACATTCTCTTTGATCTAGGAGCAAACATTAATATTTTATATGCACCTCTCATTCACACACACACACACACACACACACACACACACACACACAAACACAAACACGAATACACACACACACACACGCACACACACACATGCACACACACACAAACACACACACACACACACACATACACGCACACACACACGCACACACACACAAACACAAACACGAATACACACACGCACACACACACACACATGCACACACACACAAACACAAACACGAATACACACACACACACACACACACACACCGTCCCGATGGTCCAGTGGATAGTGCGCTGGCTTTCCATTCTGTGGTATCCGGTTCGAATCCTCACTGCTCGCGGGGAATTTTTACTTACAAATTTGGGCGGTTAGTTTCCCCCTTGAGCAAGGAGATGAGTGTGTGTGGGTGTGAGGTCCCAGCATTACCCTAAGATCGGTAATAATGAGTTCCAAGCTCGCACCGGGAGGGTGAAAATGGCGATCACGCGCCAGCTCGCGTGGAAAAGACCATGGGTGAATGAATAACACAACACACACACACCTTCGTATCTTTGGTATGTTGCACAAGGTAAAAATACTGAAGTATTCTTGAGCTACTTAAGATATTTCCATTAATAAAATCATGATAAATATTGATCCTGCTTCTGCCACCATAACAGTAATAATATGCATGACCGTGACGCATTGCTTGAAGATAAGAACGAGCCTTACATAGCGAGCACGAGCCTAAAGACTGGCTTGTTTATAGCGCCAAGACGTACGAGCCAGGAGGGACGGGCGCGACTCTGTCATGGGAAGCAGGAGCACCGAGACGCAAGACTAGGCACGTGGCTACACAAACAGCTTCAGGATAACACAAGGATAGGTGACTACAGAGACAAGACATACGGATACACGGACAAGGGGATAAGTGGACAGAGATAAACTAGTACAGATGACATGGAGGGACAAGGCACAGTGAGCAGCAGGCCATGAAGTGTGACAGTCCGGACTTGGTGACACACACGGATCTGGCACAGGGCACGATGGACTGGGTGGAAGGACGGGGCTTACGAGGGTGGCAGACGAAGCGTAACAACATGGCCAGATAAGGGAGAGAGAGGCTGAGCTCACGGAAATTTGATGACATGTGGGAGCAGAGGGAAAGGTTGCAGGACCTGAATATCTGGGACACGGGGACGCGAGATAAGGGAAGGAGACAGGGTGCTCGCAGGGGTGGAAATGCACCAAGGAGGAGGTGAAGGGTCGCACCACTTGGCTATTGAATCATGTTCTTCTTATCTTTTTTTTAAGGAAACTAGGTAGTTGGAAAGCCTTGTTACAAGGAGTAACAGGAACCACACGTCAGGGCTACTGAACAAACAAAAAAGCGATATGGTACTTAACAAATTGAACCGAAACAATAAAGATTGGCGAACAGATTTCATTGAGAAAAACGAAACATGTAACGGAGCCAGAACCAAAGTCGAATAAACAAAATTCAATCCTAAAAAAATTACAGGGAAGACAAGAATAATTGAAGACAAAAATAAATCATCCTCCGCGCCACCTCCTCCCTTCCTTCCTTCTTGCCGGCGTGTCACTGCTCCCTGGAGTGCCCCGGGTTGTCCCCTGCAGCCCTTGTCTCTGTGATCACCCGCCGCACCAATACTGACGAGACTCATTCTGCAGCGTGCGGTGTCGGGCGGAGGAGGTGCGGCGTGGCGGAACTTTTCACGCCCCGGGAGGCTTCGGGTGGGCGGTGGGGAGGAGGGGCGTGGCATCATGGGCTTGTGTGGGGCGTCAGCAGGTGGATGGTGATGGAGGGTGGGAAAAGGGGGGAGAAAGGGAGGGGGAAAGGGGCATGTATATGCATGTAGTTTTAATAAAGAGATAAGTTTTGTGTGCCAGGAATTGGCGCATATACACATACGCTGCCTTACAAACAAACTGTGCAAGTCCTTCGGCCTTTTTCCCCTCCTGTTCACACGCACTGATGTGACCAAAAATAGACAAAAAATTTCATCTGAAAGAAGTAGTTTGAGCATGAGAGGGTGTTGGGGGAGGAGGGGGGGAGGGGGGGAGGAGGAGGAGGAAGGAAAGCGACAAGGGGAACAGCAGGAACATAGAAGATGAGGTACTAAAAGTAAAGGAGGATGAAGAAGAGGACGAAAGCCAGGAAAGGTGAGAAGGAAGAGGAAAACGAAGAGAAATAGGAGGAAGGTCAAGATGAGGGGGGAATAATAGGAAAAGGGAAGCTTTAAGAGGTGTAAGGAGACAGATGCATAAGGGAAAACCTGATGCAATACATATCAATGGTGGCCGAGGAGGGAATATAATTATTACGATTACGGTGATGGAAATAATGATGCATCAAGTATAGGCGTCCAGCCTCTGGCCCATTTGCTTTTAGCTCAGTTCTTGCGGCTGGAACGTGGCAGCTAGCCACGTTCCAGCCAATTAACTCATTACGCTAATTACTCATTAACCTAAGACGTGCGCACAGGGGGTTTTCTACAGGGTCATACTGCGCGCATGTATGATGATTTTGGGACCCATTGTCAATTTCGATAAAAAGTACATCAGCGTGTAGGGAATGTTTGCGTGCATCGGCCCATATATATTTGACCCCCCAAAAAATGTCTGGGGGGGGGTGGGGGAACGGTCCGTAGTTGAAAAATGTGGAGCGAATGGCACCGCGTGGCTAGATTGTCATCGAGCGGCGAGATTTCCCTGCCGAATTTTCACGCGCCAAGGGGATAGAACGAGAGGGAGGAGGGGGTGGGTTACCGAGTTAGAGCGTGGCCACCGAGATGATAAGGCCTGGTGGATCGCCCGTGACGTCACACCATAAGGATACCACCCGCTCCGCTCCCCGTACAAGTTTACCTACCTAATATAATGTTTATCAGTATAAAAGATATACTGTTATCTTCGGAAATGTTTGTTCTATAATATTATCAAATAAAAAACCGTAAAACACACAAAGAAAATACCATTATGAGACTTTCAAGAAATATGCATTAACTTAAACTCTTCGCCATTTAATATTTTGCTCGCAAACATTTTACATGGAGAATGTCAATAGAAGAGGAGTTTAATTAGCTTTCCATTGATATATTTCGTTTAGTGATAAATGAATTAGCGGCATGCATAAATTAGCGTTAACTAAATAAAAAAAATCATGAAATCGGGTAATTTCCTAACTAATATATGTTTATCAGTATAAAATATATACTGTTATCTTTGGAAATGTTTGTTCTATAATATTATCAAATAAAAAACCGTAAAACACACTAAAGAAAGGCCATTATGAGACTTTCAAGAAATATGCATGAACTTAAACTTTTCGCCATTTAATATTTTGTTCAAAAACTTTTTACATGGAGAATATCAATAGAAGCGGATTTTAATTAGCTTTCCATTGATATATTTCCTTTTCTGATAAATGAATTAAAACCATGCATAAATTAGCGTTAACTAAATAAATAACATCATGAAATCGGGTAATTTACCCGATTTCATGATGTTATTTATTTAGTTAACGCTAATTTATGCATAGTTCGAATACATTTATCAGAAAAGGAAATATATCAATGGAAAGCTAATTAAATTCCGCTTCTATTGATATTCTCCATGTAAAAAGTTTTTGCACAAAATATTAAATAGCGAAAATTTTAAGTACATGCATATTTCTTGAAAGTCTCATAATGGCCTTTCTTTAGTGTATTTTACGGTTTTTTATTTGATAATATTATAGAACAAACATTTCCGAAGATAACAGTATATATTTTATACTGATAAACATATATTAGGTAGGAAATTACCCGATTTCATGATTTTTTATATTAAGTTAACGCTAATTTATGCATGCCGCTAATTCATTTATCACTAAACGAAATATATCAATGGAAAGCTAATTAAACTCAGCTTCTATCGATATTCTCCATGTAAAATGTTTGCGAGCAAAATATTAAATGGCGAAGAGTTTAAGTTAATGCCTATTTCTTGAAAGTCTCATAATGGCACTTTCTTTGTGTGTTTTACGGTTTTTTATTTGATAATATTATAGAAAAAACATTTCCGAAGATAACAGTATATCTTTTATACTGATAAACATTATATTAGGTAGGTAAACTTGTACGGGGAGCGGAGCGGGTGGTATCCTTATGGTGTGACGTCACGGGCGATCCACCAGGCCTTGTCTCTCGGTGGTCTGGGTTAGAGGGAGGCAAGGAGTGAGTCGTGGAGAGAGTGAAGGCAGTAAACATATGCAGCTGTGTGATAATTGTGGAGGCGCCCCAGGCGTATGGATGTCTTGGGATTTTGAACTTTATGTCTAGGAGGTGTCTGGTGTTCGTTGCCACCAAGAGGTCTACAATAACATGAGTCAGGAATGAAGAGAGAGAGAGAAAGTGAGACATGCGTATGTCGTACTTATAAATGGACTTCAGAATTGCATTTTTATGCAAGCAGACATTGCATTTTAGACACATGTGAAGTACCACAGAAACATGTAGGCCATTGACTGTAAATAATGACTGCGGGGTGGTGTCGAGAGTTGACATGTAGTACTACACCCACACCAATTTTTAGCCGCCTGCCTATAAACGCGCGGTTTTGGTACGCGTTCAAAAGCTCTGCTCTTAAGAGTCTTCTCGCAGTCCGCCGGGGGAACTCTTAAGAGTCTCCCCGCAGCCCCCGGGTTAAGGGCTTGTTCTACGCAAAAAGTTTGTTACACAGACCCCCATTGATTTTGACAGCACTACTTGCATGTCAAATTTCAGCTCAATCCGACACTATTTAGGAGTAGTTATTCACTTTTTGGCTTAAACTTGGTTCCACTCCCCTTACGCGAATGGGTCTTATGGTAAGTAGCAGCTCACTTCGCTCGCTGCCAATGAAAAGTAAGAGAAAAGGAGAGGAGGAGGAAGAGGAATAGCTTGAAGGAGGAGGAGAACGAGTACCCCGAAGACGACTAATCAAGAAATGAAGAAGCAAGACCCAAGTTAAGGAAGGAAAAAGGGACGAGATTGCTATGCCAGACAGCCAGCATATTCCCGTTTTCTGGAAGAGTATGTGGCGTTTATTCTTGAAGACGTCAGGTTAGGTTACCTTAGGTTACGGATAGGGTAGGATAGGTTTGCAAAATCAGTGAGAGGTAACTTTGCGTGGGAATCACAATTAGGGTATTTTCGAGAAAATCCTATGGTTAGTTTCGGAGCTACAGCCCCACTCGGAAACCACATACTTGCATAGAAAACGGGAATATGCAGCCCGCCATCACCTGCTTCTCATCTCGCTTTTCCTCTCTTCCCTTTCCTCCTCCTCTCCATTCCTTTGCTCCTCCCTTCCCTTCCCTTCCTTCATTCTCCTCCATTCCTTTCCTCCTCCCTTCCCTTCCCTTCCCTTCTCCTGCACACGAAGTCTGTCTTCCAAGAAGCTTAATTAAGTGGCAATTAAGGGTACAGTCTGCGTCTCCAAGCAACTTAATGCCAACAAACACCTGAGCAAATTTTTGGGTTTGTGATAAAAAAAGAAAATGTAAGTGTATTATACGCAATTCATCCGTGCGTAACTTTGGCACGCCTGTTACGCAAAGTGGCATTAATGAAAATAACTGTCAGGAATAATCTAATTAAGCAAGGCAAGGATGAAGTTTGTGCGATAAAAAGTGGATAAAACTGACGTATGTTTTCATAAGATGACAGGTAAAATGTGTGACTCAATTAACCAGAACATCGCCATTTACTCCCCTCCATCAAACCACGCCATCACATCATCTCCACCAGATAACTCCACCACTCCACATGTCGCTACCCAGCCACTCCCCTTGCACAGCTGCATCCACACCACCACAACAATCACACTCCACCAAGGCTCCACACACTATCCATCTCTACTTCATTCTCCGTCACCAAAGTGCAACAAAATACTGCATAAAAATACCCTTAACTCAACCAGGCAATTTTTTGGCCAAAGATACAGTTCCGTACACGCTAAAAACACACCTCGGAATCAACACACTAATGTCCAAATTCCCTTTTTCCAGGTGACTTAATTGGAAGCCTACCTGGATTTTCGACGCTGGAAAACTGATGGCAGGCGCGCGCACACACACATACACACACACAGACACAGACACACACACACACACACACACAAACCAGCGCAATCATGCATATGTCTATGTGTGTGTGTTTATCGGAGGTAAATAATTACTCTGCTGTCGGGACATTACGCACTGAAGGAGATGACGTTAGAGAAGAAGAGAGTTAGGAGGAGAATGAGGAGAAGGAGGCTATGTTGAAGGAAGGTAAGAATGTAAGGCCCCTGCCTGCCTGTCCTCCCGTGTTCGTGCACTCTGAGCCTCGCTGTGACTGTCCAGTAATTTGGTAAAGGACGATACCTCCTCCTCCCCCCTTGTTTTGTTATGTGGCCTTGCGTGGAGTTCTTGGCGGTGCGGAGGGACATCAGGAAGGGGGGTGGTCAGGGAAGCCATTTAGCTTGACACAAGAGAGGGTTTTGCTTCTCCTAAAATGTTCATTGAGTTGTATCGCGCGACCGTTAAAAAAAATTGCTTCAAGAACGATATTTAGGCGAGGAACGACGCAGAGTTAGTCAGATTTATTGTGCACGACAAGGCCGCGGCAGGACACAAAATACTCAACACTCGGGTTCCCCCAAAGCGGAGCAAAAATATCACTCGTTCAATTTGGCGTTTTGGCTCTGCACTGAGAATAGCTGAATGCCCCAACGACCCTGCCATTTGAGGCCTGACTCGCCGCCTCATTATACGGAACACACGACGGCTGACGGAGCGGTGAAAAATGAACAAATTATCTGTGCGAGATTGAAAATTTGGAACAAACGGCAAAAACCCAGAATACTTTAAGATTTCTTGCGACAACCACATGATATATTAAGGAAGGTCTTAGCCTGCGCTTTATACAGGATAAGAAAGGGATGGAAGGGATGCTGAGGGAAGGAAACAAGGAAAAGAGTGGAGTAAAGGAAAACAAAGATTGCTCACAACGAAATAGAAGCACAGGAAAATGCTGACGTGTGTATTCATCTAGTTGTATTTTACAGGGCCTGAGCTGAACTCGTATGGCCCCGTCTCCATATCAACATTATTATATCATTCATCCTTAGTGTTGGCCGAAGCCACCACCCCGGGAGGCGGGTCACAACCCCCGGCTAACACCCTGTACCATAGACCACTGTATACCTGGACTGTTCACGCGACAATGTTTTGAATTGCGGGGCTGCATAGGGGCCTGCGGGGCGCCCGACAAAGAGATATAGTGGTCTATGGACTATCATATAGACTGGTTTATCAGTATATATGGTATACTGTAATCTTCGTAAATGTTTGTTCTACAATATTATCAAATAAAAAACAGTAAAACACGCTAAAGAAATGCCATTACGAGACTATGAAGAAATTTGCATGAACTTAATATTCACTTAACTCTTCGCCATTTAAAACTTTGCGAGTCAACTTTTATCATGAAGGGTATCAATAGAAGCGCAATTTTATTAGCTTTCCATTGATGTATTTCGTTATCTGATAAATGAATTAGAACCATGCATAAATTAGCGTTAAATAAATAAATAAAATCATCAATCGGGTAATTTTCCCGATTGATGATGTTATTTATTTACTTATATATTTCATTTTCTGATAAATGAATTAGTACCATGTATAAATTAGCGTTGACTAAATAAATAACCTCATCAATCTGGAAAATTATCCGATTGATGATTTTATTTATTTAGTTAACGCTAATTTATGCCTGGTTCTAATTCATTTATCAGATAACAAAATATAGCAATGGAAAGCTAATAAAATTTCGCTTCTATTGATACCCTTCATGATAAAAGTTGACTCGCAAAGTTTTAAATGGCGAAGAGTTGAAGTGAATATTAAGTTAATGCCTATGTCTGCATAGTCTCGTAATGGCATTTCTTTAGCGTGTTTTACTGTTTTTTATTTGATAATATTATAGAACAAACATTTACGAAGATTACAGTATATCATATATACTGATAAACCAGTCTATATGATCCGTATATATATATATATATATATATATGAATCCGAGCGGCCCTCCGACTTCAGGCCCTTGCGCGACAGGCCGATATTCTGGGCGCAGTCCAGGTATACAGTGGTCTATGCCTGTACCCATTCACTGTTGGGCGGACAGGGGCTCGGGTTTTAAGGAAACAGCCCATCTATCTCCGCTCCGCCCGGGGATCGAACCCGGAACTTCTCGGTTGTGATCCGAGCGTGCTACCTCTACACTACGGAGTACCGTAAAAATATGTGTATGTGTGTGTGTGTGTGTGTGTGTGTGTGTGTGTGTGTGTGTGTGTGTGTGTGTGTGTGTGAAGTAAAAATGAAATATGTACCTCAAACAAAGTCAATATTCAAAAGTTTCAGGAATTCTGCTGAAAAATATACGTACATAGCACTGACCTTCCATCTCCCCCGACCATTCCTGACCAATGTCAACTCCCTCCACTGCACACCTCTTCCCCCCACGCTGAAGAGTTCCTCTCACCCCTTCTTCCCCTTATCCCATCAATATTCATAACCTCTCTCTCTCTAACTTTGCATAAACCCATTTTGATATAGCGAAAGAATAAGCTTCAGCAAAACAAATAGACATGTGGTTGAGTAAGAGAGAGAGAGAGAGAGAGAGAGAGAGAGAGAGAGAGAGAGAGAGAGAGAGAGAGAGAGAGAGAGAGAGAGAGAGAGAGAGAGAGAGAGAGAGAGAGAGAGAGAGAGAGAGAGAGAGAGAATATCTAATAACGGATATGAGTGTGAGAAACATGTTTGTAATGGTATACAGGTGATGTCAATAACAGAAGAAATAAAGTTACATGATGACGAAAAATACCTCCAACTCGTTATGGTGTCAACCCCCCCCCCCCCGCACTCACACACACATATACACACACACACACACACACACACACACACAATAAAGCAGACCTACATAAGAGCCAGAATACGTGCTAGGAGTTACAATTACACAAACAAATTTCAAAACAAAACAAACAGATGTATGTATACTATAGAAAAGATAAATATAAGTTAAGATAAAAACTTAAGAGCTCAAAGCTAACAAAACCCATATAAAACAATAGGATTTACGTGAACATTAACTATATAAAGCGAATGAAGGAAAAAAATAAGGGGGAAAGAAGATGGAGAGGAAAAAAGAGGTAGATGGAAGAGTAACAGGCAAGAAAGGAGTTTTAGGAAGGGCAGGGAGGAGGAGGGACGGATCTATCGACTAATTGAATTTCGTGGCAATTCTGTGCGTTAAGGGAAGTTTTTGGGGCCTGTAAGAGTCACTTGAGGGAGAGTAGGAGAGAGGGAGAGGCAAGGGACGGATGGAGAGTGTGAAGGATGAGGGGAGTGTAGGAGGGAGAGATGGAAGGAAGGATGTAGAGATAGGTAGAGAGAAAAGGGGCGGAAGGTGTGCGGGATGGATGAGGCGGGAGGAGATGAGGACTGAATTAAGGGATAAGAGAGATTACAGAAGAAACTAGGGGGGGGGGGCACTCAGTAGAGCGCATACCTCCGCCCGAATATAAAAAAGTAAATATATATATATATATATATATATATATATATATATATATATGCACTCAGTATGAGCGCATACCTCCGGCCGAATATTTCATCAATTGGTTGCCATGGCAACAGTTGTCAATAGATTTAATCCAAAATTAAATCACTTCTTCCTTATACCAAATAGACTTGGTATACCGAGTTTGGTCCAAATCTATTCGTAACTTTTCGAGAAATCCTGTACACTAACAGACAGACAGACAGACAGATCGGGGTGAAAACATAACCCCTCCAACTTCGTTGGCGGAGGTAAAAATATGACATGTAATGAGGAAGGAGACCTATTCCTTGAACGGTAAATCCTTAAGGGGGGGGGGAGAGAGAGAGAGAGAGAGAGAGAGAGAGAGAGAGAGAGAGAGAGAGAGAGAGAGAGAGAGAGAGAGAGAGAGAGAGAGAGAGAGAGAGAGAGAGAGAGAGAGAGAGAGAGAGAGAGAGAGAGAGAGACTTTCAGTGTGGAAAATAATGTGATTTATGTCACACATATTTTGCAGGCAAGCGGCGAGGGCGAGGGGGGGAGACGAGGAGGCTCAAGAAGGAGCGCCTGGGGAGCAGTGCCACCAGGTGTGCCCAGGTGAGGCCCGAGGATCACCTGCGTGGGAGGCAGGCAGGTGGAGAGAGGTGAAGGAGGAGGAGGAGGAGGAGGAGGAGGAGGAGGAGGAGGAGGAGGAGGAGGAGGAGAAGGAAGAGGAGGAGGAGGAGGAGGAGGAGGAGGAGGAGGAGGAGGAGGAGGAGGAGGAGGAGGAGGAGGAGGAGGAGGAGGGTGGATAAGAGGAACGGGATGAGACATAAGACTGGAGAGGGGAGGGAAGGGGAGGTGGAGAAAAAAGAGGATATAAGAGAATGTGGGAGGAAACAAAATGTAGAATTTATCACACACACATACACACACACACACACACACACACACACACTCAGTACAGGGTACTCCTCATAGTGTAGGGGTAGCACGCTTGGTTCACAACCGAGAGGTCCCGGGTTCGATCCCCGGGCGGAGCGGAGACACTAGATGAATACACACACACGAGGTAAATTTGAATTAGCCCTTTCAGCTCATCATATTTGCCAAACTTCCGCCCGATTAGAATACAAGAGGCACTTCAAGAGGAATAAAGTTCTATTGAGTAAGGAGGAAGAGGAGGATGGAAGAGGAAAGGGAGGCACGAGGGAGGGAAAGTAAGCAAAGAGGAAAATGAAAGAAAGTGAGAGGCAGGAGCTATGTATGCATTTAAAGATGAAGAAAAGTTTGTGTACACGCTCGAAAGAGGTGGAGGAGGAAGTGGAGATGGTGGTAGTGGTTGGTTAACAGAGATAAAAGTAGCAATATATGAATGGAAGGAGAACAAAGCAGAAATAAATCCATATGAAGAGAGAGAGAGAGAGAGAGAGAGAGAGAGAGAGAGAGAGAGAGAGAGAGAGAGAGAGAGAGAGAGAGAGAGAGAGAGAGAGAGAGAAGAGAGAGAGAGAGAGAGAGAGAGAGAGAGAGAGAGAGAAAAAAAAAAAAACCTCTTTACTGTGTGCGTATCGGCCTGTCGTGCAATACTGTAGTGAGATGGACGGGAGTGGGCGTCAAGTGACGCCCACACTGTGGTGCAGCCTGGCCGGGGGACTCGAGGCGGGGGTGCGGTTGCGGGTGCTCGCTGATGGCTCACAGGTGATGCATGAAAACTCTCGCCATTACGAACACCGGAATTTACATGACACGCGTAACGTGAGTCTTGATGCAGCAGCAACAGCAGCAGCCATCACAGCCTCTCCCGCTGCTGCCACCATCACCATTACTAACAACAACAAGAACAGAAGCAACACTTTACATTGTTACTGACGTGCCTGTCTTGCATCTATTCATTAGTGTGGCTGAACGATTAGTCACTCACCACTGCCATTACGGCCACCCTCACCTTCCCCTCTTTAATAGCAGGCCAGTATAGCACTCCATGTTTGCCTTGGTTCTTTATCACCTTCATTAAGCTATCACTACTACTACTACTACTACTACTACTATTACCACTCATCCTCTCCATCTTCGCCTCATACATCCAGGCGTCACACTTCACCAAGGTGTCCCCACCCACCACCACCACCCAGTGCAGCACCCCCTGAGGGAGGGGTCTCAGGGGGGCCGGGCACACAAAGATAATTTTCCCGCATACCCTCAGGGTAATGAGCTTTAAAAATCTTCGTGGATACTTTGGGCCATATTCAAGAATTTTTCTCCACCCGTTGTATCGGTTTTTGGTATACAAGAATCAAAATACGACGCAACGCGTCGAGCTCAGGGGTGGAGGTTTGAGTCAGCTGATTGGCGACAACTTGCACATCCCCCCTTCACCCCGCTCTCCACTTATTCCATCGTATTTCTTCCCAGACCATTACAGGAGAGTTTTCAACACAACCGAGAGTGACAGCCATACACTGTGAATGCACACGTGTCATCATTAAGGTAAAATCAGGTCCAGGAGGCCTTATATAGGTGTGTTAACTTGTGAGGAAGCCAGGCGGCGGCGGGAGAATGGAGGTGGCCATTGTGTGGAGCAGTGGCGGCGGGCCGTTCAAATGTACTCGCAAGCATCACTCAGGCCAATTTTTTCTGCACCAACGCCTCAGACAAGTGGCGAACACTAACTAAGCTATTATTTTAATGTCAAAAATGATCAATTTCACTAGTAAAATGTATTAGATATGTATAAAACAGTCAAAATACTGATGCCGCTTTGGGCTCGCTTGTGTTGGTACACCTGTCAAATATCCACCAGTCGGGGCAGTTCTTGTAGATTTCACCAGTGGAGGTACGACGGTGGAAAATCTCCACCGGCCGGGATTTGACGAGCATTCTTGAATATAGCCCTTTATCTTCTTCCTCCATCCCCTTCCTGCCACTTGTCCCCGGCCTTGCCTCTTACTTATTCCTATTATCTCAGTTTCTATCTTTATTTCATTTTTCACGTTGATTAAGTATACCGTGCAGGTTTATTGTGTTCATGCATTAAATCAGGTGAGCTCAGGTGAGGCGCAAGGTAAATATTGCTATATTTTTCTTTTTCAGAAATTGTTTTTTTCTACAAGGATATCGTCTTTTACACTTTTCGTTATATAAAAACATTTCACATTTCATGCCGCTACTAGTATCAAATGTCTTGCCCCATCTAGCATTTCTTTCCTTTTTTTGCTCTATAATGTTTCCCTCGTGAGTGATATTAGCTGTTATTTCGTGATATAACTTGTTTTGTCTTTCTCCTGGATTCTCCACGTCTTTAGCCGTCTTCCTTTTCCTTCTATAGGTACAATGAGATTCACAGAGGACATTTACACAAAAGGAAAACAAAATTTCAGTATTGGCGGGGGACGAGGCAAGCACCAGGTCACAAGACAATTGGTGAACACTTGGCAACATGCACACACACAGGAAAGGGAGGAGAACATTAAGTGTTGTCCCTCTTATGTCTTACTTGCTTCTGCGGATGAAAGAAAAGGAGAAAAGAGTATACGTTGTAATCTTTATTTTTTCTCTATCTCATTCCTCGCTTCCTTTTTTCTTTCGCTTTCTCTCATCTTTCTCATTATTTACAGTTACATTTACATGTCATATATGTGGATTGTATTTTTAGTCATTTGTTCACTTGCGAGCGAAAAATCCACTTACAATACTTTTCCTCGCTATCATTTGTTTCCTTTCATATCCTCCATGTTCATAGTTTTTCCATCATCCTTCTCCACCTTTGGCGTTTCTACACCAAGTCTTAGCGACACAAGTTGCAAAACAGTAACAAACAAAAGACGCAACACTGCCGCTCGTGAGCGCCACTGCCCACCGCCGCGGAATAGTAATTATTTTCATCCGTCGGGCATTGGCATTGCTGCCGCAAACAATATCACGACAAAGCACACGGCTGCAGTATTAAGTCCACGGCAATGGAGGATGGAAACATTAATGGCTGGCGGTGGATGGAGTGACGCCGAAACCTTTGCAAACTCGCGCGTCCTGACGGCAAGCTGAGAGTCAAGTCAACAAGGTTGCCGCGGTGGCCGGCTTGCCTTCCGCTGCACTCCACATTGTTTGTTTCTTGTTTGTTTTGCTTAGAGGATAATGCCTCAGAGCCATAGTGATCTACCGCTGCTGCATATTAGTGTTGGCCGAAGCCACCACCCCGGGGGGGGGGGGTTACAAACCCCCGGCTGGCACCCGGTACCCATTCACTGCTGGGTGGACAGGGGCTAGGGATTTAAGAAAGACCACCCATCTATCTTTCGCTCCGCCCGGGGATCGAACCCGGGACTTCTCAGTTGTGTACACATAAACGTGTGTGTGTGTGTGTGTGTGTGTGTGTATGTGTGTGTGTGTGTGTGTGTGTGTGTGTGTGTGTGTGTGTGTGTGTGTGTGTGTGTGTGTGTGTGTGTGTATATACTTCCCACCCAGAGCTGTGGTTTTCAAAGCATAACATCTAAAAGACACGACACTGAAGTGTGTTCCCTCACCTGACATTGTGGTTGTTATTGTATTACAACTTGGGAATGCAGGAGTTGTGTGGATGCCTCAGGAAATGGGTGAGTATAGGAAGGGGAACCACAGAAGTAAATGCACGAGAGGGATATGCACTGGATAATGTGTGTGTGTGTGTGTGTGTGTGTGTGTGTGTGTGTGTGTGTGTGTGTGTGTGTGTGTGTGTTCATCTAGTTGTATTTTAGTGTGTGTGTATATCTGTGTGTGTGTGTGTGTAAATATGATGCTCCCAGACGGACACTGATCCACCACGACCCTCGACACGTACAAATATTGGTGATGAAAAGAGGAAGGAAAAGGGAAAACATGAGGAAGAGGAGAAGGAAGATAAGGTGAGGGATGGAGGAGGAGGATAATAAAAGGGAATAGAACAACGACGACATAGAAGATCGGGTATTATATAATATAAAGAACAAAATATAAAACAAAGTAGCAACAACGCTTTTAAAACCAGTGTTACCACAAGTCACCGTGACTACTAGTCATTTGATCTAGGAGTCCCTACCTTGCACGAGAACGAGGATCATCATCAGCAGAAGCAGCCACCACGCGCAGCACACACCTGCCCGGCCAGGCGCCGCCGCCCACCCGATGCCGCCCATCCCCATCACCAACACACACACTCTTCTCTTCCTTGCCAACACTCAAGTCTTCACTCACACTGCAACTCTTCTCACGGATTCAAACGTGACGTGATAAACACCGTGTTATCAGAAGGGCCACTGGGATCACTGCCGCGGTAACTTTATTTTAAACCACACGTGGCGAGGCGCACACAAAAATATATGCACTTTCAGGTAAGAACTTTACAACAACTTGATTTGTTTCCAGGAGGAAGTCTTGGTAACACAATTCTGCACTTGTAAAGTAACTCGGCAGCAAGTTAAGTCATTGACGAGCGTGTATCTGTGTATCCCTCTCGCGTGCCTCGTCCTGCCAGCCTCCCCGCGCCGCAAACTTACTCGCAAGCCTGTGTGTTGGAGACTGAGCGTCAACTTGCCAAGGTGGGCGGGCGGCACCAATCCGGCGCCAGTTGCGAGTTAGCCCATTTATCTGACATGATTTTTTCCTTTTCTTACAAAAGCATAACTACATACAATGCATTTTCCCTTCCTGCATGTAGTAAATGGTTTTGTTGAGGTCAATGAGAAGGGTGTTTAGGCAGCCGCAGTGATAGCCGACGCCAGAAAGGAAGAGAGGAACACGAAGTTTTCTTAAAAGTTCCGAGGACTGCAGCTGGGTGGTGGGTGGGGATGGGAGGGTAGCGGCGGTGGGGTGAGGAGAGGTAGGCACGGCGGGTCGGGGGAGTGTTATTCGATGGTTCAGAAAACAGTTCACACATTCTCGACTCGTTACAAACTGCCATCGTGACAGCGGCTTTACTGGCGGCAAAACGCAGGTACTTGGTAGGTGTAGCGTGAACACATCCCCTCCGCCTCACCTGGACTCCGTGTGGCGACGTATTAGTGTGAGGGTGGACGCCACTCTGGAGGTGGAGGAGACGTCTCGCTAAGCGTATCGAAGTAACCGAACCTCCCCGGCAGTGCGCTACCAGAAGTCCAACACAACACAGACGGAAGCAGGTGACGAGGCGGCTCTCGCCAAATGTAACGTATTGCCATTATTTGTCTTTCCTTAAATTCGATAACTTGCCTCGTATGCTTTTATGATGAGCTGATTAATTTATTATACTTTTTGCCTGGTTTTTGCCTCATGATTAAATCGTGTATTTGAGTTTTCAATTAACGTCTTATATATCTAGAACCACACCTATTACTCCCTTCACTATATCCCCCTTCACTCCCTGGCCTATCTATATAGCGTTACAATCCCCTGACAACAGGCTATGGCAAAGGTTATAAGTGGAATCTGTTTAGCGGGGTCCAAAAGTGTTGCCACATATCGCAGTCGTGGATGTATTTTTCAAGTCACTAATAATTACTACCTATTACGTACACGGCGTGTAGAGGGTATTGGTGACGTAGCGTGATGCTGTAGGAAGGATGGTATATAGTAGCTACTAGAGGGGCACGTGAGAGGATTAGAACTAGAGAACACGAGAAATAACGCATTAAAATATACAGAGGTAGTGGTGGTGGTCGAGCTTACAATCAAGCAGCGGTGCCGCTGTTCCGCCTTCAAGCAGCGGAACACAATATTTTCACATCATGTATGTCTTCCATTACTAATATTGTCTTATATAAATATATTTTTAATTAGACCTTGGAAACAGCATTATTTTGATATTGCAGAACTTAGTTACGTATAATGTTCTATAAATTGTGGCACCACCGCTCACGCAGCCCGCCAAAAGAATTGGAGGCTCCGAATCTTTTGCCTCCAGACGCACGTCTTTCAAGGTCACACAAGCAGGAAGTGACGTCACGATGACGTCACGTTGGCAAGACGGACGTAGCAATGGGCCCCAGACATAACTACGTCACGATTTGTTTACATCGGTGCATTGTGGGGATAAAGCGGGGTCGCCGCGGGTGGACCTACGAAAGGGAAAACTACGGCGATGGAAGAATTTAGAGTTATTTTGCGCGAAATTGATATTCCAGGTGCTATATTACAGTGCTCTGTTCTCGCTGACAACACTATAGAGAACACCTGAGGTAATGGCTGATGTGCAGAGGCTTTTAAACCAAGAAAACAGAGTCATAACAGAGCCTCGTCAAAAGGTAAGCAACTGGTAGGTACGTAATGTGTCCCTACTACTTGCTAACTTCTTAATGAGACTGCTGTGACTGTTTTTCCTGGTTTAGAAGCCTTTGCACATCAACCATCACCTCAGGTCTTCTCTATGTTGTCAGCGAGCACGGAAATATAGCACCTGGAATATCAATTTCGCCCAAAACAACTCGAAATTTTTTCATCGGTGTAGTCTTCTCTTTGTAGGTTGTACATATTCATGGTTATGATAGTATTAAAATACCTTATTAATTGAGTTCCTTTTGTTGTCTTTCCTCATAATAAGTAGTGGTACATCATGGTTTAAGTGTTACTTGACGAGCCGATGAATACTCTTGAGTCTATACCAACATCACCAACCTTTGCTTTGATTTATCTTATTACTCCATCCATAAACAAGTTGCATGAACACCGAACTCACTTTGGTGGACGAAACTATTTTTTTCTGGTGTGTTTTTATGTGTTTTGAATGAATATGCTAACCATTTAAGTGGCATTTTTTTTTTTTTTTTTTTTTTTTTTTTTTTTTTTTATGTAAAGGTAATTTTTTTGTTTTTTTGTTTATTGTAGTTAGGTAAAGGTTAGGTTAGGTATAGGTTAGGTATGGGTTAGGTATAGGTAAATATTAGGTTAGGTTTAGGTTCAATTGTGTTGTTCATTTTTGGAAAAAAAAAAAAAAAAAAAAATTGCCACAGAAATGGTTAGCAGATTCATTCAAAACACATAAAAACACGCCAGAAAAAAATAGTTTCGTCCACCAAAGTGAGTTCGGTGTTCATCTGGACTAATACCAAATCATATGACAGAGTAGACTGGGAGGGAATGTGGGATGTATTAAAGGGTTAAAGAGTGTGTATGGAGTGGAGTATGTATACTAATAAGCTTTTACCTGTGATTATGAATACCTAACCTAACTGACCTAACCTAACGGTAACCTAACCTGGTAATAATGGACGAGAGTTTCGCGGTCGTTTTCAGAAACACCGACTATTTTTTCTTGGCCTACATTAGGTGCTTGTTCTAATGGAGATAGTTTTATTTTGTACAAACCCATAAAAACAAAATTTGAAACAAATTTTATGGTACAGTTTCCATTAAGAACACTGAATCTGGGTCTTTAAGGTTGTAATGAAACCTGTAAGGTTAGGTTAGGTATACTTTGTGGTTAAGGTTAGGTTAGGTTTCATTAAAACCTCTGAGGTTATGTTATTTAATTTTTTTTTTTTTTAAATGGGTTTGCGCAAAAAAAAAATATCTCCATTAAAACAAGCACCTATTGTAGGCCAAGAAAAAAATAGTCTGTGTCTCTGAAAACGACCGCGCAACTCTCGTCCATTATTACCCCTAACCTAACCATTACCGTCGGCGAGCTTTCCCCTATTTGTGTAGGGACGAGCATTTCGGTAGACGAGAGTACCAGGTACCATGAGGCAAGGATGGGTAATGTCACCGTGGTTATGCAACTTGTTTGTGGATGGAGTAATGAGATAAATCAAAGCAAAATCTAACCTAGCCATTACCGTGGGCGAGTTTTCCCGATTTGTGTAGGGAGAAAAATATCGGTAGACGACAATACCAGGTATACCATGAGGCAAGGATGGGTAATGTCACGGTGGTTATGCAGCTTGTTTATGGATGGAGTAATAAGATAAATCAAAGCAAAGGTTGGTGATGTTGGTATAGAATAATTTTTTATTCTTTAAAGAATAGAATAGAATAATTAATATATTGGTATATAATGAATACTCAAGAGTATTCATTGGCTCGTCAAGTAAAACTTAAACCATGATGTGCCACTACTTATTATGAGGAAAGACAACAAAAGGAACTCAATTAATAAGGTATTTTAATACTATCATAACCATGAATATGTACAACCTACAAAGAGAAGACTACGACGATGAAAAAATTTCGAGTTGTTTTGGGTGAAATTGATATTCCAGGTGCTATATTTCCGTGCTCGCTGACAACATAGAGAAGACCTGAGGTGATGGTTGATGTGCAAAGGCTTCTAAACCAGGAAAACAGTCACAACAGAGTCTCATTAAGAAGTAAGCAAGTGGTAGGGACACATTACGTACCTACCAGTTGCTTACCTTTTGACGAGGCTCTGTTATGACTCTGTTTTCTTGGTTTAAAAGCCTCTGCACATCAGCCATTACCTCAGGTGTTCTCTATAGTGTTGTCAGCGAGAACAGAGCACTGTAATATAGCACCTGGAATATCAATTTCGCGCAAAATAACTCTAATTTCTTCCATCACCGTAGTTTTCCCTTCGTAGGTCCACCCGCGGCGACCCCGCCTTATCCCCACAATGCACCGATGTAAACAAACCGTGACGTAGTTATGGGTAGGGTCCATTACGTGTAGTCTGAACCCCGCATAATATTGTAACCTTAAGAGATATTGAATTATTATGTCTCATCGTATCATAATGAAGGATAATAGTTAGAAATGTTACTGTTGATGCTTCTCTACTACGGATTATCATCTCTCTCTCTCTTTTTTTCTCTCACTTTTTTTTTTTTTCTCTCTCTCTCTCTCTCTCTCTCTCTCTCTCTCTCTCTCTCTCTCTCACTCTTTCTCCTAAAGTCGCTAATGTTGTTGGTCACCAGCGCGCGCGCGCACGCACACACGCACGCACGCACGCACGCACGCACGCACGCACGCACAGGCCTGTGTGTGTGTATGTGTGTAAAAATGATGCTCCCAGACGGAAACTGATCCACCACGACCCTCGACACGTACAAATATTGGTGATGAAGGAAGGAAAGGAGGAAACCTGAGACCGTACAAGAGGAGGAAGAGCATCATAAGAGCGAGAAGGACGAGGACGCCATAGATCTAATATCAGAAGGTAAAGAAAAATAACCTAAATCAAAGTACCACCTTACAAAGTGTGCTGCGCTGCCTTGGTGCTAACACAGTATTGTTCACAAACTACTCGCCTTAATTCCCGACCTCGGAGACCTGTCTAATACGAGGCTGTGTGTCTTACAGCAAAGAATCGACAGTCCGTAAAATGACTCCCACAACAGTTAATATGAACATTTCTTTTCTGACACAAACACGAATATGCCAATAACGCCAATAACTTGTATTTTTTGCCTCTACAGGACATGGAACAGCTTATTTACGATGCCAGGACGGGTACACTCTAACCCATGGGAAATAAAAGACCTTGTGACAGAGAGAAAATGACAGCGAACCCGAGAGGGGAATGCTGCCTGCCGCGGCGTGAGGGAGTAGGGATGCTGCTGGGGCAAGGGAGCGGCAAGGGAGTAGGGAGTGAGGAAGGGGATGGGCGAGGGAGGGAGGGGCGTGTTAGGCAGGGGAAGGGGGAATAGGGATGCTGCTGGGGCAAGGGAGCGGAAGGGAGCGGCAGGGGAATAGGGAGCGAGGAAGGGGAGGGCGAGAGAGGGACAGACAGGGGAAGGGCAGACACACTAGGGTGGTGGTAAATATACACTGATTTACGGCTCATTAAGGCCCGAGGGGAACTTTAATCAACAGGTATCTTGCACACACAGGAATTAATTATCCCAATGCCCTACTACAGCAAACACTATATATGTTTTATCTCTCAAATCATGTATGTGCGCGCTTATTTCACGTCTGGTCGTGTCTTATCAATATATTTTTTTTATTTAAACACATCGCATCCTGCAATATCCTAACTCCGAACACTGGCCATCCAGCCCATAATGCAGAGCCACGCCAAGCCAGACAGTAAATTACATCAATGGCTAAATTATTGTACCATTTAGATTACCATCACGATCATTGAGACATTGTACCATCACGAGTCTCAGATCCTGACGGCTCGTGGGTAACTGTGGGCGTGGTGCGTGTGGGCGTGATTAAGCTAATTGTGGAGCCGCCCGTCAGTGTGATTAAGGCCCATTCAGGGCGGCGTAAGGACCCCTCAGGGTGATTAGAGGCCAACTCAGGGTAGTTAAGGGAAATGAGGTGCCTTCGGGGGACAGAGGAGCTGCTTGAAATGGACAAAACCAAACATCATCTGAAGTAGGACTTCACAGCACGGAACGGGCTTTTATAGGACACACAGCAACAACACAGCACCTGGACAGCTTGACCTTGGCGTCCCACAATAACACACACAACGACCATGGCTCACTTTGAGCTTCCTGCAGAACTCCCACGCCCAGCAGGCCGGGCAGTGTGCCGGGTGGTCCTTGACGCCTTGACATAATGAGGGTGATAGTGTGAGGCAGGAGTCACGGGTGGTTATTAAGCCCTTACAAGACTTAAATGGCCCGCCACACAGGGAGGAGGCGAAGGGACCTAACTTCCTCTTTTTTTCTTTCTTTTCTATCTTTTCACCTTATCGTTTCTACGTCTTCTTCCTCCTTCTCATCTTGGTTGTTCTCCTGCTTTACATCCTTTCCTTCTACTTCTGCTGCTTTTCCTCCTCCTACTCTGGGATAATCTGTTGACGTTACGCCGAAATGAACGTAATTTGCATAATCCGGAAACACACGCTCACGGTGCATCCCAAACCCAGACCCCCACCTGGACACAACCCCCCTCACCTGGACACAACTCCCACACCCCCACCTGGACACCCCCCCCCCACCTGAACACAACCCCCACACCAGGACACAACCCCCACACTCCCACCTGGACACAACCACCACACCCCCACCTGGACACAACCCCCACACCCCCACCTGGACACAATCCCCACACCCCCACCTGGACACAACCCCCACACCCCCACCTAGACACAATCCCCACATCCCCACCTGGACACAACCCCCACACCCCACCTAGACACAATCCCCACATCCCCACCTGGACACAACCCCCATATCCCCACCTGGACACAACCCCCACACCCCCACCTGGACACAACCCCCACACTCCCCCTGGACACAACCCCCACACCCCCACCTGGACACAACCCCCACACCCCCACCTGGACACAACCCCCACACCCCCACCTGGACACAAACCCCCACACCCCCACCTGGACACAACCCCCACACCCCACCTAGACACAACCCCCACACCCCCACCTAGACACAGCCCCCACACCCCCACCTAGACACAACCCACATCCCCCTGGACACAACCCCCACCCCACCTGGACACAACCCCCACACCCCCACCTGGACACAACCCCCACACCCCACCTGGACACAACCCCCACACCCCCACCTGGACACCACCCCCCCCCCCCTGGACACAACCCCCACACCCCCACCTGGACACAACCCCCCCCCCCTGGACACAACCCCCACACCCCCACCTGGACACAACCCCCACACTCCCACCTGGACACAACCCCCACACTCCCACCTGGACACAACCCCCACACCCCCACCTGGACACAACCCCCCCCCCCCTGGACACCCCCCCCACACCCACATCTAGACACAATCCCCACATCCCCACCTGGATACAACCTCCACACCCCCACCTGGACACAACCCCCACACCCCCACCTGGACACAACCCCCACACCCCCACCTAGACACAACCCCCACACCCCCACCTAGACACAGCCCCCACACACCCACCTAGACACAATCCCCACATCCCCACCTGGACACAACCCCCACACCCCAACCTGGACACAACCCCCACACCCCAACCTGGACACAACCCCCACACCCCCACCTGGACACAACCCCCACACCCCACCTGGACACAACCCCCACATCCCCACCTGGACACAACCCCCACACTCCCACCTGGACACAACCCCCACACCCCCACCTGGACACAACCACCACACCCCCACCTGGACACAACACCCCCCCCACCCCCCCCTGGACACAACCCCCACACCCCCACCTAGACACAATCCCCACATCCCCACCTGGACACAACCCCCACACCCCACCTAGACACAACCCCCACACCCCCACCTAGTCTTATTTTTTTTATTATGGTCAAAGTGCACTAAGGAGGCCACGCCCCCTTGTACCTGATTGGCTGAACGCAACGTATACGAAGTTGTGATTGGCTAACCAAACCAAGAGTAGTGAAGATTTGAACTCCCCAGTGCACCCAGGAGGCCACGCCCCCTTGTTCCTGATTGGTCGAACGAAACCTGTCTGAAGTTGTGAAGGATTTGCACTCAATACATACGATCGTGTTATTTAATTATTAAAGTGTTATTTAAATATATAAAAAGCATCATAATATTGCTATTTGACAATGTAAAAGCTATACTTTATCGCGATTAACAGATAAATGACATGTGATACCCGTCGAAGTCAACGCCGGCAGATAGATTGAAAATATTGCATTTGGAATTTACGTTTATTTAGAGAGCATCTTGAAAAGCATAGTTTGGTAAATGATTCACAACATGTGTTCACCATAGGTAAATCATGTCTCACTAATTTATTGAGTTTTTATAGGAAAGTTTATGGAACAGCACATAATGATGAGGATTATGATATAGTATACCTGGACTTCAGTAAGGCATTCGACAAGGTGCCACACGGTAGACTCTTAAATAAGGTTAAGGCTCATGGAATAGATGGGAAGGTTCTTCGTTGGAAGAATCTTGGCTAAGTAATAGGCAACAAAGGGTTACAATTAATGGTTCTAAATCTGAATGGGGGCAGGTAACGAGTGGGGTTCCACAAGGGTCTGTTTTAGGTCTATTACTATTTTTGAGTTACATCAACGACTTGGATAGTGGGATTAGTAGTGATATCAGCAAGTTTAGGGATGATACTAAGGTAGGTAGGATTATTAAATCACAGTCTGATGTAAATATTTTGCAAGGAGACTTAGCTAAATTAAATGAGTGGGTAGATGGATGATGGCAGATGAAATTTGATATTGATAAGTGTAGCGTACGTAATCAATGTTGGTAGGAAAAATCCTGCACACAAAACGTAAGTTAGTCAAAGCCTTCGTCAAAATAACGCTGACTAATGTCTTAGTCTCTAACATATATACGGTCTATCCGTATACTTCTGTTTATCAAAGATTTACTTTTTGTGAAATATTTGGAATACAACACTGATTCTGTACCAATACATTAATGAGCATGATAATATATTATAAGTCTTAAAACGATGGTTCTTTGAAAGCATTTATTCATATTGCGACGCTTGGCATTTCCCCTCCGAAATATTGCAAAGTAGTATTGTCGTACTTGTATGACAATTTGACTATCCATACGATACATGGTTGAGAATCGTACACGAAAATACGATAATTGACTCACAAATATAATTACATTATAAAGTCACACAAAAACTATCATTGCACATGCAAAAAACTATGTCGCTGTCAATTTCCGCGAAAGAGAGCATAATTAACATGGACTTTTGAGTCGTAATATGATATATAAATTATTCTATTTTGGTGAGAAGTGGAAATATTTGTATATGTGGGAAGCTGAATTCAATGAAGTATAAAGTCTTTTACTGACTATATGATTTTACCTATGGTTGTACGATAATCAATCTGAAAATATGATAATTCGATCTGGTGGCTTGGTACGACAATTTCGCTTACAAAAGTTCCCAGCCGGCACCCTGCACAGAACGTCCGTTTGTTTTGCTTGGAAATAGTTAGTCTAGAATACATTAAATAGTGCCGCGAAGCCCGCGATTCCTGAGGAAAACAGCTGCCACGTCTGTGATAGCATCATAGGACATCACCAGGGCTCATAGTGTTCCCCAAGGGATCTTCGCAGCCAGCTGATTCCCCCCAGTGCCTTGCTCACCTCAACGCCCATAACGGGCAAAATTCGTCAAAGGTATCATCTATACACCTCCTTTGCAGTGAACCTTTTTATTCCACGATCAGTGTATGTAATGGTAAGTAGGAGATTGGTTTTCCTGTAAGGCATTTCTAAGTGGGGGCTGCAGTCAGTTCGTACACAAGTTGTTTCGTATACCAAAATTTTGTTTCGTAGTCTATATGAAACCATAGTCGTTTCGTACACTCAGCTCAGAGTTGAACTTGACTACTAGAGCTACGAAACGACACCAGGTATCTACGAAAAAATTCAAAATCAGTGTACGAAACAACTAACAAAACCTGGGTACGAAACAACTTGTGTACGAAACTCCCTCTAACCTTAGGAGGTTAGGTTAGATTATCGGGTGGTCGAGAACTGCAGAGCCTCTCCGTGTGGACGTCAGGTTCAATGTGGTTAGGTAAGGTGGTATTATTTTACACTAGGACCGAAATTCCCTACACAATTGTGGGTGTGGTTTCTGTTTACCTTATTGGATTCTAGAAAACATTCTCTATGAGCTTCCGTCGCAAATCATTACTTTTGGAGATATGACATGTTGTTTATAGGGAGGTGAGAGACAGTGTTTACGTCCGCCTCACTCTTCTTCCTCTTGTGACCTACATCGCCTCTGTTCTTTCCTTGCCGCGGGAAGTCACTTCTTTAATGCAGATTTGGCTTTAGTTAGGAGGTTAAAGCGTGGGAATAGGTTAGGTTAGGTTAGGTTAGTGAGTCTAAAGGTGGGGTTAAGTTAGTTTAATTTTCATATCTCATATACACCCCTTCCTATTAAAAACGTCATATCTCTGAAAGTAGTGATTTGCGACGGAATTTCATATAGTATTTCTTAGAATCTATGATTATAATCTAAGAATCTAAGATTATAAATGTTCTTTCTCCATGTATTTTGTGGTAAGAATGTTGGTCACATAAGAAATTGTCGGAAATACCTCATTTTGCAGTTATCCCCCTCCATAACAAACCTGAGGACCCATTGGGAACGCAGAGTTTTGGGCGGGGAAGAGGGAAATGAGTTTTGTATGTGGAGTAGATTTTGTAGATGACGTAAAATATATCCGGTATACACTATGGGATGATATAAAGCTGAAAATACATCAAAATATATAACCAATAACCTACAGATACCTACCTATTTCTAGGGAATTTTCCCAACCTAACCTAACCTTAAGGGGATAACTGCAACATGAGGCATTTCCGACGATTTTTAATGTGACCATCATTCTTAACACAACAAAATATATAAGATAAGAATACTTTTAACGTAGTTCGTACTAAATTACTGGTTGAAAGTAGTCTAAAACCATCTAACCTAACCCCACGTTTAACCTGACTAAAGCCAAATTCACATTAACAAATGTCCGCGGCAAGGGAAAAATTGAAGTGAAGCAGGTCACAAGAGAAAGAAGAGTGAGGCGCACGTAAACACTTGTCTCTCTTGTCACTTGTCATATCTCCATAAGTATTGATTTGCGACGGAAGCTCATTGAGAGTTTTTCTTAGAATCCAATAAGGTAAACATTAACCATGCTCCCACTTGTGTAGGGAATTCTGCTCCTAATGTAAAATAATACCCACTGCCCAGGTTAGGTTAGTGAGTTAAGATTTGTTGTATCAACCCTGCCATATCTCGTTTACTACCTTATGAAGGACTAATCTTTTGTCATACATGTCTTTTATTAACCTTCAAACCTCTTGGCAAACTGTTATTTTGGTCAAAATGTGAGGTTAGGTTAAGAAGTTTAGTATTATTTTAAACTAAACTAAACAAAACCTAACCTTAACCTTAACCATAGCCTAACCTAGCCTGGCTACTGTACGTGAGGGAGGGGTTGGCCTGTGGTCACTGACTGTGCTGATGGCGACGACAGAGTTGCACCTATTTATTTATATTATATCATTTATTTCCGTGATTTTGATAAAGTAACAGCTTGCCAAGAGGTTGGAAGGTTAGTAGAAGACATGTATGACAAAAGATTAGTCCTTCATAAGGTAGTAAGTGAGATATGGCAGGGGCGATAAAAGAAATCTTAACCAAACAAACATCAGATTCTTTCAAAACAAAAAAATTTATCAGAAAAATATAGTTTCATCTGAAAAAGGAGAGGGTTGATAAAGCGAATCTTTACCGGTTAGTGAACTAACAGGGGGTCTGGGATATATATATATATATATATATATATATATATATATATATATATATATATATATATATATATATATATATATATAAAGAAATTATACACAAATTGTGCTATTTTTGTTGGTGTATTGTGTTGTATTTGGTGTGTATTTGGTTGACAGTGAAAGCCCAGTTCTGCTTAATAATAACCCATACTATTAATAGGGACTGGAAACTAAGCGGGCTTTGTGTTACCCATTTTTGTTGTGCCCTTGGCCAGTTCACTGTGATGGAAAAAAAGAAAGAAAAAAAAATAATATAGACACAACTGAGCTTTCACTGCAAACCTTAATAACACGATTTGTGTATAGTTTCTTCTGCATATATGTAGTGAAGATACTATTAACTTGTAGACACTAACAAATATAACCTATTTGGTAAATATTCCACAGGATTGGCGGCTGCCAACCAGCCGGAGCGCTGGGGCCGCATATTTCCCAAGTCTGGAAAGGGTCGCCTTGCCGGGTGAAGATGCTTAGCCGTCGCTTCGAAACTAACCACAGGATTTATCGTGAAATGCCCTCATTGTGATTCCCACACAAAGTTACCATAATAATGGTAAGGAAAACTAACCATGACCTAACTTAACCTAACCTGACGTGTTCAACAGTAAAGTAGGCGAACCTTTCCAGACTTGGGTAATATGCAGCCAGGCCTATCACACACCATCAGATTCACTTACACGTAACACCTTGTATTTACCTAAATAACTAAACAAAACCTAACCCAAACCAATCCTATACCTAACCTAACTTAACATAAACCAAACCTAAACATAGCCTATAATATAACCTAAATGTTACTTAACCTATTACATATTGAATAAAAATATTTAATATTTTTGGTTTCTGCAAGTGAATAAATAAGCTTGTGGTATGAGTAATACTTGAATAATACTTCGCGATATGCGCTATTAGACAACTATATCATTGTTCTCAATATGTATATAAGTTGTTAAGGTTACGCTGAAGTGGATTAATACTGCACAGCAAAAAAAATATGTAGAAAACTTTGGTGTTAAACGGCGGAAGTTCTCGTCCATTATATCCGGCTGACCCAGTTTTGACTAATATTAATTGCCATTTTGTTTAGTTCTAGGTTAAGATTAGGTAAATTAGACAATTTACCTGAATAATGGGGGATCTAATAGAATTTACTGTTAGAAATTCATAGTTATTATTTTTAATCCCTCCCCAGGTCAGAAAGTTAGTTAGGAAACCTTGGAGTTAACCTAACTTTTTAAACAAGGGGAGGCTGTGGCCCCTCCTGGATTTTTGCTGAATGGTTATTAACTTGTCCTAACCTGTTGACCTGGGTTTTTCTTTTAAAAACTCGAATAATATGCATCGGTAAAGCCCGTCACACATACACGACTCAAGGGGTGACCGCGCCACGACTCAAGGGGTGACCGCGCCACGACTCAAAGTCGTGTCCCACACCTCCCGACTGGCACGGTTCCTTGACGAGTCTGCTCTGCTCACGACTAGTCGTGACGTTCACAAGAACGCGACAATACCGCGAGGCGACGGAGCTACGTACGAGTCTTCAAATTTGAAATATAATGGATTTTTGTCAGCCATGAATGCAACACGCGTTCGGGGGATGCACTACGACCCCCTACGACCCTCCCATGAACGACCCATATCACTACTACTACCACAATTATTATTATTATTATTATTATTATTATTATTACTATTATTATTATTATTATTATCAGTGTTTTAAGTTGATTATTTATAATTATTGATTAGATTTTGTTATATTTGGAGAGAGAGAGTCGCGTCCCTTTTATCATGTATGTACATTCAAAAGGCCACGGACCAGTGTTGTCACCTCGCTGCCCACGCCAACCGCCAATGGTTAACGTTTTTTTTGTCGGTGACTGCATCACGACACGACACATCCGATTAACCCCTTGACACCCAGATGTTTCCTTTGCTTTATGAATTATCTGTTAGCCATAAAATTACAAAACAGTAGCTTAATATACAAAATTATGTTAGTCGATAAGGATACTAAACAGGTCGTATCTATAAAATATTGCTTAAATTCACTAAAAAAATTGTCTAATAGTACCCAAATTACAATGGCAATTACGTTCTGGGTCTCAAGGGGTTAAGCTAAGACTGCTTCACAACCGAGCTATGACACTACTGTGACATGACTTTTGACAAGTCGTGAGGCGGCCACAATTTTTTAACCCGCACAAAAAAAACTCGTGAGGCACGACGGGTCGTCCCAGCGGCTCACAAACGCACTACGAGTCGGCGATTCAAGGGACTATTGATGAAAAAAGCCGTCTACGACCTTGAGTCATGTATGTGTGACGGGCTTAATGGTATAGATAGAGCCCTGGACTAATTAGACAAAGAAAGAAATATAAGTGATATCGAAATAATGTATGTGATTAAGGACAAACGCTCTAAATTTACCGTTAAATTAAGTTTAGATTACATGGCTATTGTGGAGTTTAAGCTCCATATTTCCAAAATTATGATATCTTGTATATTTTATGTTATCTGTCGCATTCATTTGCTATTGCACACTGTTTGGTGACTGGCATGTCAGCGGGTTTGTTTTCCCCTATGGTTTTGGGCCTCACCCTCAATCTGCTGTTACATAATGCTAGGCTTAACATTTTTTATTAATACATATTATGCATGTCATTCCAGAGGTCACAAGACACCAGTGTGATGAGACGCTAGATTGGTCAACGCACACACAGTTTTCATGTTCTTCATGGAGAAACAAGTGTTGACATATCATTGAAGCTGTATAAAATTTTGGAAATCAATGCTCTTTACAACATCTACAACAACATGAAAATCAGGCTGAGGAGACCATAAGAGATTGAGCTGAGTGAACAACAAGAAACAGGTTTAGTCTAATTTAATTATGTTGATATATAGGTTCCTTTAAAACCCCTACAGGGCAGTGTTATTTAGTCTTTTGAGCTATTTCTGAGTGCCTTTTTTTTTACTGCCTCACTGCACTCTCAACATATAGGTGAAGGTTCCCACTACATCCCTTCCTTGTTGTGTTCTCTATTATCTACCTTTCCATGCTCCCTTCTTTGCACAGAGTCCTCTTCCATTATCATCTGTTTATTAGATATTATTTGACATTGCTTCTCTCTTCTCATCTCTCAAACTATACATTGCCTTGCAAATTAAGTATTTCACTTTCATCCAATACAATCAGCATATTTTGGGCCACATTAACTTTCAGATTTCTTTCTCACAGAAACTATTGAAATAATTAACTAGATTTTATATATGTTTTGTCATTCTCTGCAAACAGTACAGTGTTATTAACAAGTGGTAGGTTATAGCGGCTTATAGTTTGTCTTATACCCATTCTGCACTATCATTTCCTACCTTATGTGCATAGCCTAGCTTACACAAACTGTTGTACAGCAGTGTTATAATAGTAATGTTGTAGTACAAACAGATTGTGTAAGGTAGGCTATGCACATAATGTTGGAAATGATGGTATGGAGCATATTACTGCATGTAATATACTAAAATTAGCTACTGGCATTCTTGTAAGCAGTAATAAATAGACAGCATGGCATCTAGGCCAGTCATTTGATATGTGGAATTTGCCATCATATTCCCACTGGCCACTGCATTATTTTATTGTGTCTGTCTTACTTCTTTCCAGTGAATGTCCGTTTCATCTTTCCAGTTTTCTAACAAAATTTTCTTAGGTTGTATTTTTCCAGATGTTAGGTTTTTTAAAGCTAAACTATCCACCAGTTTTTTTTATTTTTTAGTCTTTCTTAAACATTGCATAGGAATCCAAAAGCTTTTCACCAGATGTCACCTGTGAAAATATTTATTGCATTTAATGTACTCCCTTCCTACTTTAATGCGTTTGAGTAAAAAGAGCTTCAAGTATATATTTCTTTCTCTACACGATGTTGCACTAATCTCACTTATAAGATCAGTGTTTGCAGTATATTTTTATACCTGTGTGATGGATATGTACACAATATTTTCTACTTTTACTGCATACAATATTATAACCAGGCCCAATCCTTTCCCATAGCATTCTCCCGTAAATAACCACTTAATCACTCACAGGTTATTGTAATAATGCATAGGGTTAGGTTGGCCAACTGTTGCGTTTGGCAATCTCCTGTCTTAAATGCTGCAAAGCACCATTTTAGATGATGATTGCTATATTTATCATTAAAATGAAAAAAAAGTAAGTCATATATATGAAAAATTTCCATGGTTCAATTTTCATAGATTTGGTGTTAAGATATGAAAAAATAAATAACGTAATTTGTATTCAGTTTGCAAAGATAAATATCGGAAATATATTTCCATCCCCCTGATCTCTTAGCGTTGAAGGACAAATCGCGAACTAAATAGATTGTCATTCATTCCTACCCTGTAAACATGTACACATTAATCTAACATTGTATTTTTTTCAAATCTCAAGTTGTTTCAGCTTTAATAAAGATGTATTTCTATAATCATGTATTATATCCTTATTAACTTAACCCTGTTATTTTTCCTTTAATGCATATTTTTCGCTTTAAAGACTAGCAAAGTAGACAATGTTAACATGAATGCTGGCTTATTAAGATCCTTGCTTTAATTTTGAGAAGTACTTATTGGGCAGGAACTTCCACAATGATTTGGGCATCGGAGAAGCTGTTTGCGTACATGTCCCTCTTGCAGCAACAACCTCACCTTCAAGAATGCAAATTTATGTTCTTTACTGATCTTATAAAAGGAGGAATTCATGATATCATAATTTTCGATAGAAAGTTACTCCAACTTGCCATAAAAGAATATGATATCGGGAATTCTTCCTTTAAAGATCCATAAAGGACAGATAACTATAATTGCATTCCTGGAGGTGCAGAGGTGCAGTTTTTGCACCTTCTGGAGGGGTGCATAATTGCACCCTATTTGTACAATAGGGTGTAAGTTTGCACTCCTCCAGAAGGTGCAATAACTGCAGTTTTGAGCCTGGGTGCAGCTTTTGCACCTTTAAAGGTGCAAAAGTGGGACCTAATTTTGCACCTTTAAATGTGCAAAGTTTCACCCTTAAAGGTGCATTTGTTTGCACCCATATGGGTGCAAAAGTGCATCCCTCCAAAGGTGCAAAAGTTGCACCTATAAAGGTGCAAAACCTGCACCCCTAAACGTGCATTTTTTGCACCAATATGGGTGCAAAATTGAACCCAAAATTCCAATTCCAAAAGGTGCAAAATGTTGCACCCTAGTGTTAAGGTGCAACCTTGCACCCTTAAAGGTGCACAATCGGTTATATCGTTTTGCACCTTTAAAGGTGCAAAGTTGCACCCCTAAAGGTGCATTTGCTGCACCTATATAGGTGCAGAAGTGCACCCCTCCAAAGGTTGCACCTATAAAGGTGCAAAACCTGCACCCCTAAAGGTGCATTTTTTGCCCCCCTAAAGGTGCATTTTTTGCCCCCCTAAAGGTGCATTTTTTGCCCCCCTTAGTCAAATTTACTAATGTGGGTACTCAAAACGGTGAACTTGACGAACTGGTTAGTCATTTTGTTTTGACTAAGACCATACTCAGATTTACTAGGTAGTTACTCAAAAAATGACTAACCATTGTTACTCAGCGTGACTAACTTGGGTTACTCGTTTTAGACCCCACGGCTTTAGTATGCTAAGTTAGTCACCATGACTAACTTTTGTTTTGTGTGTGGTAATAGGTACACCATACGCAATGTATCGCTGAAAAGATCAGAGGGTGAGAAAAATCTGGGAGTGAGGCTCAGACCTCCGTCCTAGGAATCAATGTATTGAGGCTAGAAATCGAGCCAACGGTGTTAGGATTTATTACCAGGAGTGTTAAAAGTGGAAGTGCTGATGTTATTCTAAAGCTCTAGACAGACCTCACCTAGACTATGCGGTTCAGTTTTGGTCTCCGTATTACAGGATGGATATTGCCTTGTCAGAATCAGTGGAGATAAGGATGACCAAAATGATTCATGGGATGCGTAACTTTAGTTATGAAAAGAGATTGAAATGATTAAATTTGCACTCACTCGAGAGGCGTAGAGTAAGGGGCGATCTGATAGAAGTTTTTAAGTGGATAAAGGGATACAATATAGGCAATGTAGGAAAAGTTCTTACGGCTAGTAAGCAGGGTAGAACAAGAAGTAACGGATTCAAGCTGGAAAAGCGTAGATTTAAAAAGGAAATAGGGAGAAAATGGTTCACAAATAGGGTGGTGAATTATTGGAATGGACTCAGTCGTCAGGTGGTCGATGCTGAGTCTATAGGGGTCTTTAAAAGGAGTCTGGATAAATTCATGGATGGGGAAGAGAGGTGGATATAGGTAGAGTTAAGTAACAAGAACTACCTCGTGTGGGTCTCACGGCCTCTTGTAGCTTCCTTATTTTCTTATGTCCTTATGTTCTATTTGTCTTGCCTCCTTGCAGCTCCCGAAGCACGGACGTGGGGTGAGGGGGGGGGCTGACAGGGAGGTAGTGGGAGGGAGGGAGGGAGGGAGGGAGGGAGGGAGGGAGGGAGGGAGGGAGGGAGGGAGGGAGGGAAGGAGGGAGGGAGGGAGGAAGGATGAGTGGAAGAAAAGAGCTCAAAGCTATGAGAATGTATAAACGAGTGAAATCGAAAAAAAAGCACAGAAAACAAACCCAAAGGAACAAGCAGATGATGAAAAACAGCGGATAACTAGATGAAGCATTGAAAGGAATATAGATAAAAGAAAAGGAAAATACTTAGCTATCATCATGCGAATGTGACAGTGATGAAAGAAAAGAAATTTGTTATTGGATTAAAACCACTGGATGAGGAATGAAAGAGAGGCAAAGAACAACGAAGACACAGTGATCACAACTGAAGATGAAGAAGCTGTGTGTTGAGGTCGGAGGGCAGAGTGTGGAGAGAATATTTGCACGGTATGGAGGAAAGGTTCCGGATACGGAAGTGTATGGGATGAGACACAATTGAAAAAAAAATTCTTTTGCCTTATTTTCTTTGAAAATGAGAACACTGCATAGGGATATTGGGAAAAGGTTTAGAAAGGCTTCATGTGAGAGCTTCACATTTCGGTGCGGGAGTTACAAAGAAGAAAACGATGCACTTCTCAGATGGGACAATAGAGTCCATTTACCTGCAAGGTGAGATGCGGCCCAGCTTTCCCCCACTTACCTGGAAAGAGAGAAAGATTGAGAGATTAAATAAATACATATAAAAACGTTGTCAAACAGTAATTTTTCTAGAGAAAGAGGTGGGGAAAATAGAGAGCGAGGCGGGGAAATAGAGAAGGAGGCGGGAAAATAGAAATAGAGCCAGGAATATAAAGAAGGAGGCGAGAAAATAGAAAAAGGCAAAACAATAGAGAAAGAGGCGAGAAAATACAGAAAGAGACGGGAAAACTGAGAAAGGTGGGAAAATAGAGAAGGAGACGGGAAGATAAAGAAAGAGGCGGAAAAAAGAGAAAGAGGCGGGAAAATAGACAGAGGCCAAAAAATAGAAAAGGAAGCGGGAAAATAGAGAAAGAGGCGGGAAAATAAGAGAAAGGCGGGAAAATAGAGAAAGAGGCGGGAAAATAAGAGAAAGAGGCGGGAAAATAGAGACAGAGGCGGGAAAATAGAGAAAGAGGCGGGAAAATAGAGACAGAGGCGGGAAATTAGAGAAGGAGGCGGGGAAATAGAGAAAAAGGCGGGAAAATAGAGAAAGAAGGGAAAAAATAGAGAAAATAAGAGAAAGAAGCGGGAAAATAGAGATAAAGGCGAAAAAAAAGGAAGAAGCGGGAAAATAGAAAAAGAGGCGGGAAAATAGAAGGAGACGGGAAAATAGATAAAGAGGATTGAAAATAAAGAAAGAGGCGGGAAAATAGAGAAAGAGGCAAGAAAATAGAAAAAGAGGCGGGAAAATAGAGATGCAAGAAAATAGAAAAGAGGCGGGAAAATATATTAAGAGGCGTGAAAATAAAGAAAGAAACGGGAAAATAGAGAAAGAGGCGGGAAAAGAGAATGGGGCAAAATTAGCGAATGAGGCGGGAAAATAGAGTAGGAGGCGGGAAATTGCAGAAAGAGGCGGGAAAATAGAGAAAGAGGCGAGAAAATAGAGAAAGAGGCGGGAAAATGCAGAAAGAGGCGGGCAAATAGAGTAAGAGTCGAGAAAATAGAACGACTATATTAGTTTACTAGACAGTTCGGCATATGGTTGACTATAATCATTGATAAATTAAAACAATTAATAATCAACCTGACTGATATTCATGTGAATTTTATAGCATTTGACTAATAATTCACTGAATATGAAATTAATATTCTGCAAAATTTATAGCATGACCAATTTGTTATACAGAAGGCTAATAATTATCATGGTATTATATATGCGCACACGCACTCACGCACGCACGCACGCACGCACGCACGCACGCACGCACGCACACACGCACACACGCACACACACAGACACACACACACACAATTAATGCAAGAAGTATTCAGGACTTCAAAGGCAAGCTGGATAATAGTAGATTTGGAGACGGGACAGTACGAGCATAGCTCTTTTCCTGTATGTTACAACTAGGTAAATACAACTAGGTAAATACACACACACACACTCACACACACACACACAGCACAAGGAATATATCGTGAGGCTAAGGGGCGGTCACGGCGGCGCGAGCCGGGTAGGAACACAGCTTCTCAAAGGCCATTCAGAAAGACAGGTTATAGTGACCTGAATATTATAACGCCGCGGCAAGGCAAGGAAGGCAAGTGTGTTCTGAACAGTGACACATTTTATAGATATTCACATGAGAGCAACGATAAAACTTCGATGAAAAATATATTAAGAGTAAATAACCACTTCTCAGCTACAGAGACTGGAATGGCTGAGAGAAAGAGCGATGAAAGGACATGTTAGGATGTCATTAAGGATAGTAAAGATATCTTCATATATGAGAGAGTGGTGAAAGGAAATAAAGGCTGGTATTTGCTTGGCTTGAAGTTTAAAGGAAAGAAAACTCCCAAATGCGTTCATACGAGAGAAGATGGAGAGCAAACTGCATCGAAATTGAGTTGGACGATAAAAACGGCAAATTGCAGCGAGGAGTTAGGGCGACGCAGCAAGCAAATGAAACTATCAAACAACAGCACCAGCAATAACGACAATACTACTTTTAATTACCACCAATCTTTGTGGTTACCACTACTTTTAATGCTATGTTACTACTACTAATAACAATAATATTCATACTAATAATAACAATACTAAAAATACTGATACCACATTACCACAATAATAAAGATATCGAACAGTAAAAGATACCTAAAAGTATCTCCAAAAACAATAAAACAAATAAAAACAATTTACCAGCAAATAAAATACGCCCCACCACCAGAACAAATAACAATAACAGGAGCAATAACAAAAACTTCAACCATAAATCGAGTGGCCACTGAGACAACCACCATCACATTCCTTACTACCGACGGCGGCGGCGGCGGAAATGGTCGAGGGTCGGTGTTCGCGAGCCACGTAAGTGGTGGCCTTTGTTTGTTTGTCTATGTAATTATTGGTGCCATGAGGGAAGATCTTGCCCGTCCCTTTAGCTTGGACTGAAATCCTCTAACGTCTGTGGGGCTTACGGGAGGTAATGTAGGGCCGTGAAGGGACGAAGAGAGGGGAATGAAGGGATGGATGGACGGGGGAAAGGTTAGGAATGAGGGGAAGAGTTAGAAGGGAGGAGGAGAAGTAGGGGAAAGAGAGGAGTGTGGGAGAGGTGTGATATAGGAAATAAATAGATGCCAAGGAGGTGCATAAGGAGGAGGAAAGGCGGGCAGGATAAGGTGGTGGAATTTCATCAAGAGGCGGTTGATTACAATGAACTTCAATTACTTGAATCGTGCTGCCGTGGGTACGGGGCGGGGCGGGACGGTGCGGGGAAGAACTAGGTGGGGAGGGAAAGGTGAAATGAAAGGGAAAGGCGAAATAGAACGGACCAGGGCACTCCTTATTTTCCCCTTACTTGTTTGTGTCTCCCTTTTGTTGATGTCTAAACAGTGGGCGGGGCAAGGGGGCCGGAAGGGGGGGGGGGGAGGGGGGCAGGAGTGAATGTGCGAGATAAATCGCCCCATGACAAGGTTATGCAGGAATTGTGTTCCGCCTCGAGGAGTAGAAGTGTCCCTTGGAAAATGTGTCCCTTGGAGAATGAATTCCGCCTCGAGGAGCTAGAAGAGTCCCTTGGAAAATGTCTTGGTTTGTCCTTTCTTAGATATGTGACTGTTGGGTGCTGGAGGCAGAGGCAGTGAGGGGGAAAATGTTAAAGAAAATGTGTGTGTGTGTGTGTGTGTGTGTGTGTGTGTGTGTGTGTGTTTTGCCCGCTTTGCCCCGCCCCTCGCTCCCTTGCCTCACCTGCACAATAATACAGGTAAGGCAGGTAGGATGAAGGGCCGAGGTTGTGTTACTGAGACTACAGGTGCCAGGGTGGGACATTTATAGCAGGGTTAATGCACGAGAGAGAGAGAGAGAGAGAGAGAGAGAGAGAGAGAGAGAGAGAGAGAGAGGGGAGAGAGAGAGAGAGAGAAGAGAGAGAGAGAGAGAGAGAGAGGAGAGAGAAAAGAGAGAGAGAGAGAGAGAGAGAGAGGAGAGAGAGGGGAGAAGAGAGAGAGAGGAGAGAGAGAGAGAGAGAGAGAGAGAGAGAGAGAGAGAGAGAGAGAGAGAGGGGAGAGAGAGAGAGAGAGAGAGAGAGAGAGAGAAAATCAGAATCAGAATCAGAATTTTATTTCCATTGTTACAATGACTATTCTTTTAACATAGTAATGAGTCTTACAATATTTCTGAATAAGATAACATGCGTTAAAGGTAGAATACTGAACATGGTCTATATACAAATAAAAAAATATTAGAATATATAAAAAATTGTAAAACATTAAAATCCTAATAAAAACATAAACAAAAAGTCAAACTTCC
>JACEEZ010013170.1:90000-115793 GCA_016584305.1 Chionoecetes opilio
TTTCTCGGTCGTTCATAAATCTTTACGAAATTGACGACAGCAGCGGAAAGGGACATGGAGGAAGGGTGGAGGCAGGGTCTTTCATTTAATTTAAGTTCCAGAAAATTTTAGTTCTAGAAAAGACCCTGGGTGGAGGGACGGACACCTGTCACCGAACACTCCTAATTGGAGCTGACTTATCCATTTCTATTTTTATCTATTTTTTTCTCTCGCTCTATCTTTTTGTTACATCTCTCAACACATAAATCTGATTGCCTCTGCCTTGCGTTGATATGAAACTCGAGGGCGACCCATTTGTCCGGACACTCCAGATAAACTCGGCTTCTCTGACTTCACTCCAAGGACGTCGAGGCAAGTTGTGCCGAGCTCGTCGATGGCAGAAGGTGATCGACCCGCTGGGCAGTGCTCGACAGCCTCATAAATTACAGGAGGAAAACTTTTATCTCCGTCCGTCCATCTCGTGTTGCTGAGCGCACAAAGTTCTGCACGGAAGATAGCGCGTGGATTGGAAAAAATTACTACCTCGAGAATGGAAAGAAGAAAAGGAGGGAAAAAAAACGACGAGAAGAAGCTGCACCACTTCAAGGAGGGATGAGGAGGGCCAAAAAAGTGCCTCCACACAATCTCAATTTCCCTCCGTGGAGAATAGAAAGGAGCAATGCAGACCCAAGCTTAAGGGCGAGTGGCGCCGTTGCCCTGTCTTCGGTAGGAGTCCGCGGCGCGGGGGGAGAGGGGGGATCTGTCCCCCAGCAGGAGCGGCGGGGAGGCATGCGGCAGGGGGGGGGGGAGGAGGAGGAGGAGGAGGAGGAGGAGGAGGAGGAGGAGGAGGAGGAGGAGGAGGAGGAGGAGGAGGAGGAGGAGGAGGGATGAATAATCAATTGAATACGTTCTATTATAGAGCCTAAAAAGTATGGGTAAAAAGGCCCCGGAAAGAAATTAATAAGATTTTGAAACTAAAAAAAACAAGAAAAAAGACGCGGTTACTTATAAAAATTAGACTGATATGTTTTGGCTGCCTCCGCCACACACTCTTCTATGCTTGGCAATAATCACAAAAATAAAAGTCATAATGGTATTATTTCTCTGGAAGATTTTATTATCACATTACGAGAAATAATAAGAAACTTAAACATTTATGAAAAGTAAAACTAACAATGCATATAGCTGTATGAGGGTCAGTCAGGAGGCGGAGGAGGAAAAGTAATGAGTGGAAATGCAGAGGGCAGGAAAAGAAGCGAAGGGAAGAGGAAATTTGTAGACAGTATAGTTACCGTGCAGAGAGACTTTCGAGAATTTCACACTGGCTTTCCTCTCCCTTTACACTCTTGTCTCTCTCCTCCTCCCTCCAGCCTTCCCTGTCGCCTTCCTATTTCTGCGTCATTCTCCACCGCCCTTCCTGCCTCCAGCCACGCGTCCCTACGCCAAGACTATGTTTAACTCGAGGTGTAAATTACCTATAGGCCGGGCAGCAGTTTCAACAACACTGAAGCAGAAAAGCCGCCTATAAAAACATAATTATTGACAGATTTATGTTTTAATACACCTGCGTCGGTTGACGCTGAAAATAATACGTGTGTAATTTTTTTTCGTTACTTTGAATTTGGATGAGAAATATGAGTGGTCGTCACACCACAGAAAGGTCATCAAGGCCTAAAAGCACATTGCAGCACATTAATTGAGAGTTGTTTTGTGAAATGTATGAAAGATGACCGAAACAAAGCGTGAGAAACCAAATGCTATACGTCTGCACCAGAGTTGGGCTTTTGGGGAAAACTTGGCTTGATGGTGTCAGTTCCTGCCTCAAACAGACACGAATTTCCAGCGAAAATTTGATTTCATATCGAGGCACCACCTGTTAACACTTAAAATTTGCGCGAAAATCCTTCTAAAAACACTTAATTCTCCGACACATGATAATCACCCCATGGAAGTAAGCTGAGGCTCAGGAGGCCTGAGGAAGGGAGAGCAAAAGGAGTATTAAGAGAAAGGGATGAAAGGGGGGATGAAAGGGGGGATGGAGGAGAACACGGGAGATGGAGTAAGGAGGAAGGGAGTAGAAGGGGAACTGAGACGGGGATAAAAGGGGAGGTAGAGGAGAGTACGAAAGGTAAAATTAAGGAGACAGGTGACAGGAGGAGAACTGAGGCGAGGATGAAGGGAGAGGTGGAGGGGAAGAAAGGAAGGGAGAAGGGGAGGTGCAGGAACAGCCATAATTCACCGGACTGACGTTTTTACAACGGCAGTAGTGTCGTTCATTAGCAGCAGCAGCACGACGGATGCCAATCACACTTTGTTTCCTTTCTCTCTCCCTCCCATCCCTTCCTCTCTTCCCTCCCTCTCTCCACCCCAGCCCCTCCCTCTTCCCTGTGAAATCAAGCAAGTGACGATATTTTCCGTCGAGTCATCGTGTGGAAAGTTTGCTTGATGGCAATTGATTTGAAAGCAGAATCTGACGAATGAAGGAGTCTGGCAACACCTCCATTAATGACGCTCAGACACACAAGTTAGGACGAAAAAATCATAGCTTTCACACTGATGTTTTCCTTTTTTTATGATGGATGAAGTTAAGTCTCTTTCTTTCCATTCATAACCTTTATTTTTTCTTTCGACTTGCTGGGTAAATTTAGCCTCGTTTCTAATCCATAACAAAGGACCTGGACGGGGACCATAATATGGTTCCCGTCCAGGACCTTTGTTAAGGATCGGTCCCACTTACCCGGACTGGGCCCCGGACTACCCCCGGACGAAACTCCCCGGACGACCCCGGAAAACCCCGGACTGTCCAGGGAAAAATGGAGAAATTTGCGAAAACGTGTTGCGGTCCCACTTTCCCGGACTACCCCCGGACGAGCCCCGGACTGCCCCTGCTGACCCCGGACTACCCACGGACTGGCCCGGATGACCACGGACTTCCAACGGACTGCCCCGGATGAGCCAAGGTGTACACCTGGACGAGCCCCGGATCGCCCCGGACCACCCCGGAGGAGCCACGGACCACTCCCGGACTACCTGGACTAGCCACGGTGTACCCCCGGACCGTCCCGGAGTAGCCACGATTGCGAAAACTCCCCGGTTGACCCACGGACGAGCCCCGGAATGCCCCGGACGTTACCGGATGACCCACGGACAACTCACGGAGTTCCCAGGACGAGCCAAGGTTTACACCCGGACGAAGCGATTATAGTCCCGGATTGCTTTACTCCCCGGATCACCCCGGATGTTTTAAACATTTTAAAACTTCCGTGACCGAGCCCGGACAGCCCCGGAGCGTCCCGGATTTTGGCCAAATTCCACGGATGAGCTATGGACGAGTCCCGGAACATCCCGGACATTCAAGGACGAGCCACGGAACATTCAGGATGACCCCGGACCGTCCGTCCGGGGTAGTCCGGGGCCCAGTCCGGGTAAGTGGGACTGACCCTTTATGCAGCAGCAGCAGCAGCAGCAGCAGCAGCAGCAGCAGCAGCAGCAGCAGCAGCAGCAGCAGCAGCAGCAGCAGCAGCAGCAGGCAGCAGCAGCAGCACAGCAGCAGCAGCAGCAGCAGCAGCTGCAGCAGAGCAGCAGCAGCAGCAGCAGCACAGCAGAAGCAGCAGCAGCAGCAGCAGCAGCAGCAGCTAGCACAGCAGCAGCAGCAGCAGCAGCAGCAGCAGCAGCAGCCCAGCAGCAGCAGCAGCAGCAAGCAGCAGCAGCAGCAGCAGCAGCAGCAGCAGCAGCAGCAGCAGCAGCACAGCAGCACAGCAGCAGCAGCAGCACAGCAGCAGCAGCAGCAGCAGCAGCAGCAGCAGCAGCAGCAGCAGCAGCAGCCAGCAGCAGCAGCAGCAGCAGCAGCAGCAGCAGCAGCAGCAGCAGCAGCAGCAGCAGCAGCCAGCAGCAGCAGCAGCAGCAGCAGCAGCACAGCAAGCAGCAGCACAGCAAGCACAGCAGCAGCAGCACAGCAGCAGCGCAGCAGGCAGCAGCAGCAGCAGCAGCAGCAGCCAGCAGCAGCAGCAGCAGCAGCAGCCCCAGCAGCAGCAGCAGCGAGCAGCAGCAGCAGCAGCAGCAGCAAGCAGCAGCACAGCAGCAGCGCAGCAGCAGCAGCAGCAGCAGCAGGCAGCAGCAGCAGCAGCAGCAGCAGCAGCAGCAGCAGCACGCAGCAGCAGCAGCAGCAGCAGAGCAGCAGCAGCAGCAGCACAGCGCAGGCACAAAAGCAAGCCAGCAGCAGCAGCAGCAGCAGCAGCAGCAGCAGCAGCAGCAGCAGCAGAGCACCAGCAGCAGCAGCAGCAGCACACGCAGCAGCACGCAGCAGCAGCAGCAGCAGCAGCTCAGCAGCAGCAGCAGCAGCAGCAGCAAGCAGCAGCAGCAGCAGCAGCAGCAGCGCAGCAGCAGCAGCAGCAGCAGCAGCAGCAGCAGCAGCAGCAGCAGCAGCAAGCAGCAGCAGCAGCAGCAGCAGCAGCAGCAGCAGCAGCAGCAGCAACAGCAGCAGCAGCAGCAGCGCAGCAGCAGCAGCAGCAGCAGCAGCAAGCAGCAGCAGCAGCAGCAGCAGCAGCAGCAGCAGCAGCAGCAGCAGCAGCAGCAGCAGCAGCGCAGCAGCAGCAGCAGCAGCAGCGCAGCAGCAGCAGCAGCAGCCCAGCAGCAGCAGCACAGCAGCAGCAGCACAGCAGCACAGCAGCAGCAGCAGACAGCAGCAGCAGCACAGCAGCAGCAGCAGCAGCAGCAGCGCAGCAGCAGCAGCAGCACAGCAGCAGCACAGCAGCAGCAAGCAGCAGCAGCAGCAGCAGCAGCAGCAGCAGCAGCAGCAGCAGCAGCAGCAGCAGCGCAGCGCAGCAGCAGCAGACAGCAGCAGCAGCGAGCAGCAGCAGCAGCGCAGCACAGCAGCAGCCAGCAGCAGCAGCAGCAGCAGCAGCAGCAGCAGCAGCTAGCAGCACAGCAGCAGCAGCAGCAGCAGCAGCAGCAGCAGCAGCAGCAGCAGCAGCAGCAGGCAGCAGCAGCAGCAGCAGCAGCAGCAGCAGCAGGAGCAGACCAGGCAGCAGCAGCAGGCAGCAGCAGCAGCAGCAGCAGCAGCAGCAGCAGCAGCAGCAGCAGCAGCAGCAGCAGCACAGCGACAGCAGCAGCAGCAGCAGCAGCTAGCAGCAGCAGCAGCAGCAGCAGCAGCAGCAGCAGCAGCAGCCAGCAGCAGCCAGCACAGCAGCGCACAGCAGCGCAGCAGACAGCAGCCAGCAGCAGCAGCAGCAGCAGCAGCACAGCAGCAGCAGCAGCAGCAGCAGCAAGCAGCAGCAAGAGCAGCACAGCAGCAGCACTGCACAGCAGCAGCAGCACAGCAGCAGCAGCAGCAGCAGCAGCGCCAAGCAGCAGCAAGCAGCAGCCGCAGCAGCAGCAGCTGCAGCAGCAGCAGCAGCAGCAGCCAGCAGCAGCAGCAGCACAGCCACAGCAGCAGCAGCCAGCAGCAGCAGCAGCACAGCACAGCAGCAGCAGCACACAGCAGCAGCAGCAGAGCGCAGCAGCAGCAGCAGCAGCAGCACAGCAGCAGCAGCACAGCACAGCACAGCAGCAGCAGCAGCAGCAGCAGCAGCAGCAGCAGCAGCAGCAGCAGCAGCACAAGCAGCAGCGCAGCAGCAGCAGCAGCAGCAGCATCCAGCAAGCAGCAGCGCAGCACAGCAGCAGCAGCAGCAGCAGGCAGCAGCAGCGCAGGCAGCAGCAGCAGCAGCAGCAAACAGCAGCGCCAGCAGCAGCAGCAGCACAGCAGCACGCAGCAGACAGCAGGCAGCAGCAGCAGACAGCAGCAGCGAGCAGCAGCAAGCAGCAGCAGCAGCGGAGCAGCAGCAGCAGCAGCAGCAGCAGCAGCAGCAGCAGCACAGCAGCAAGCTTGCAGCAGCACAGCAGCACGCAGCAGCAGCAGCAGCAGCAGCAGCAGCAGCCAGCAGCAGCAGCAGCAGCGCAGCAGCAGGCAGAGCACGCAGCAGCAGCAGCAGCAGCAGCAGCAGCCAGCAGCAGCTAGCAGCAGGCAGCAGCGCAGCATGCAGCAGTCAGCTGAGCAGCATCAGCAGTCAGCAGCAGCGCAGCAGCCGCAGCGCAGCAGCAGCAGCAGCAGCAGCAGCAGAGAGCATGCACAGCAGAGAGAGCAGCAGCAGCAGGCAGCAGCAGCAGCGCAGCAGGTGTAGGAGAGTGAGATAGCAGCAGACAGTCGCAGGTCAGCAAGTCGATTTGGCAGCGCAGCAGGTCAATGAGCATCAGCATCACATTATTTTTTCAGCATCTTAGCCACACCAGCATTATCATTCTCCACACTACTCTCTATCTATGCATCTCCCAGCTCACAGCCAGCACACACACACAGCAGCACACACAATTCACATACAGACATTAAAATACACAACAAACACACACACAAGCAATACACACAACAACATGCAACACACACAACACACCACAAGGCGAATCAATACACGCAGTTGTTTTTCTCCACATTACGTCCTTGATGAAGTCATTTTTTGTGATTCATAACCGTCCCTTCCCTGGAGGCGTCAGATTTCACAAATTTAGCAGCACGCAACTTGGGAAAAAAAGAAAAAACATAGGGAACAGGGGGAGCAAGATGGATAGATCTTTTTCACTAATCTCACGCGAATCGCTTCGTTTTCACCCTTCCCCCAAAACCAACCAGACACAGTAGACTCCATCCCCCAACCCCGCACCACCAGCATAAACACCCACAACACAGGGGATAGACACCAGTTTTTTCCCTCCCTCTTCCGGAAGCCGCTGGAGAGGCAGGGGAAAGGGGGGGGGAGGAGGAGGAGGAGAGGAGGAGAGGAGGAGAGGAGGAAGAGAGAGGAGCAGAGGAGGAGGACAGGGGAGGAAGAGGCAGGAGGAGGGGAGGACAGAAAAGAGTTTAACACTGGAAAACCACATTTTATTCAAGGAAACATTAGGATCAATGACAAGGATATATAATACGGAGTAAAATTAGGACAAACTACTAAATTGATGGCAATTTGAAGTAACAAAGCGATGAGGTAAAGCGTAATGAAGGAAGAATTTTAATATGATGACTTTAGAAAATTGACAAAGATTGTAGCATGAAAAGATTGGCAATAAATACACTAAGATTTTTGAATTGACACCAAAATCTCTCTCCCCCCACACACGCATTAAGTAAAGCTAGTAATATTCCAGCGACACAATTTTATTGAGCAAGAAAATATGTAAAATATTTATAAAACTTCAGTTACTATGAAGGACTTTAAAGAGATTTTCTTTATATTTTAGCTCTTTGTCAGAAAACGAAAAAAGGTAATGCATGGATTAAAGTGAGTAACTCAATTTAATCCTGTCAAAGGTCAGCCAAACATATGACTCCACACGAACAAAACAACAACAACAAAAATCTGCGCCCAAACAACCACTTTCAGACTCAGGGAAAAATTCAAAGGAAATAGATGAATGAATCGTTGGCCAATACCTTGGACATATTTGTGGATGCCGGTCAACAAAGTGACTAGCCAGAGAGGACAGTCAACTCACCCGTCAGAAAGAGATTTACATCACACCTCATCCTATGTGCTGTCCTGTGCTGTTTTATCATGTACTGCGATGCGCTGTACTTGCTGTTATGTTCTGTTATGCTACACTAAACTGATGTTTTGCTGAACTGTTTTAAGTGCTGTCCTGTGCTGTTTATGAAACGTTGTGCTTGCTTATATGTCCCTTATTAAACTCTAAAGAAAGTAATTTAGGTGAGCAGTCCCGTGTTGTGTGTTGTTTAAAAATGTTCTCATAGTACTGTAATCGCACTTTGGAAAAAAAACATATCAACATCACAAACAGCACCTCGCCTCTCACCAAGAGTCGCCTTCACAAACTTCAGGACACGCAAGACGTCCTCAGGAAAACTTGTGTAAGCAGCGTACCTGCAGGAGAGGGAGGACCTTGGACAAGTTCCTTAATGAGGGCGTCGCCAGCTGGCTCGAATTGGCTCTCCTTCAGTACTTCATGGAGGACGTCAGGACGGCGACAGGTCCCCAGCGTGTTCCTCTCGGGGCCTCGGACCGATAAGTAGCCGGTGGCCGCCTTGGCTGGCCCAGTGACAGTGTGAGGAAAACACCTTTGTAACTCATTACCGAACACTTCAATGCATGTGTGTGTGCGTGTGTGTGTGTGTGTGTCTGTACGTGTGAGTGAGACTGTGTGTGTGTGTGTGTGTGTGTGTGTGTGTGTGTGTGTGTGTGTGTGTGTGTGTGTGTGTGTGTGTGTGTGTGTGTGTGTGTGTGACTGTGTGACTGTGTGTGTGTGACTGTGTGTGTGTGTGACTGAGTGTGTGTGTGTGTGTGTGTGTGTGTGTGTGTGTGTGTGTGTGTGTGTGTGTGTGTGTGTGTGTGTGTGTGTGTGTGTGTGGTGTGTGTGTGGTGTGTGACACTGTGTGTCATTCACCCATGGTCTTGTCCACGCGAGCTGGCTCGCGATCGCCAGTTTTCACCCTCTCAGTGCGAGCTTGGAGCTCATTATTACCGATCTTTGGGCAATGCTGGGACCTCACACAACACACACACCCATCCCCTTGCTCAAGGGGGACAGTAACCGCCCGAATTTGTCAAGTGAAAAATCCCCGGGAGCACGAGGATTCGAACCGCCTACCCACAGAATGTGTGCGTGCGTGCGTGCGTGCGTGCGTGCGTGCGTGCGTGCGTGCGTGCGTGCGTGCGTGCGTGCGTGCGTGCGTGCGTGCGTGCGTGTGTGTGTGTGTGTGTGTGTGTGTGTGTGTGTGTGTGTGTGTGTGTGTGTGTGTGTGTGTGTGTGTGTGTGTGTGTGTGTGTGTGTGTGTGTGTGTGTGTGTGTGTGTGTGTGTGTGTGTGTGTGTGTATTCATCTAGTTGTATTTTATACAGGGCCAGAGCAACGCTCGTATGGCCCCGTCTCCATATCAACATTTTTATCATTCATCCTTAGTGGTTAGTGTAGGCCGAAGCCACCACCCCGGGAGTGAGTGTGTGTGTGTGTGTGTGTGTGTTTTGTGGTTGTGTGTGTGTGTGTGTGTGTGGTGTGTTTGTGGGGTGTGTGTGTGTGTGTGTGTGTGTGTGTGTTCTCCCTCCAGCCTCATGCATATCCCTCATAAACACGAGACGAGACAACAATACATCACCTGTTTTTCATAATTTTTCGGGTGTGAGGGATGGACTGGTAATTAGCACAGGTGTTAATAGTACGTACAAATAGGGCGAAAAGCATCAGAGTCTATTAAAAAAAAATCAAAATAGGTAATATTAAAAAAACCGTAAATGGATACATTAATTTTACTCAACGTACTGCCGGGGATGGACCAGTCCGCTCAGTGTTTAATATTTCTATTCATTTCGGGTCACCAAAGGGTTTGATGAGTAATACATATTTATTGAACACTACAACAGTGAACGCTTCTGCATCACCATACCATCCTTACCACTCCCCTTCCTTCCTCATCCTCCTCACGCTCTCCTGTCTTCCTCCTTCACAGCTCCCATGATGCACCCCCCTCCTCCTGCTCCTCCACCCCCACCTCTCCCCTCTCCCTCACCACGTTTCTCCCTTGCTCCCGCTCCCCTTCCGCATCCCTAATCGCGTCCTGGCACCCTTCCTTCTCCCTTTACCACTGACGCCCTCACAACAAAGCACAGGAAAACCACCGCCACTAACACCATCATCACGTCTAGCACCATCACCACCATGACCACCATCACACCGTCACCACCATCACCATCACACCGTTACAACCAGCGATACTCTAAATGCCGTGCGGTGTACACACTAAGAAAAAAAGGTACAACTCTGCTCCTTTAAGGGTGCAAAATGATGTCACACATATTGAACCTTTAAGGGTGCAAAGTTGCACCTTAACACTAGAGTGCATCTTTTGCACCTTATGGTAGGGTGCAACTTTGTACCTTGAAAGGTGCAAATATGCACCTTTAGAGGGGCAAGTTTGAGCAAAGTTTCTACCTTTAGAGGTGCAACTTTGCACCCTTATGGGTGCAAAACATGCACCTTTAGAGGTGCAACTGTGCACCCTGATGGGTGCAAAGTATGCACCTTTAGAGGTGCAACTTTGCACCCATAAACTCTATCTCTAATCTCTAAGGGTGCAGGTTTTGCACCCATGAGGGTGCAAAATGATGTCACACATTCTGAACCTTTAAGGGTGCTGCAAAGTTGCACCTTAACACTAGGGTGCAACTTTTGCACCTTATGGTAGGGTGCAGCTTTGTACCTTTAAAGGTGCAAATATGCACCTTTAGAGGGGCAATTTTGAGCAAAATATCTACCTTTAGAGGTGCAACTTTCCATCCTTATGGGTGCAAAATATGCACTTTAAGAGGTGCATATTTTGGACCCTCAAGGGTGCAAAAGGATGTCACAGATTTTGCACCTTTATGGGTGCCAAGTTGCACCTAGCCGCTAGGGTACATCTCCTGTGCCAGGAAAGTATGCTTGCCGCGACCAGATGCCAGTTCTTATGCCGCCAAGCTAAACACCTACGCATGGTAAATTATTTATATGGTAATACTTTCCTGCAAACAAGATGTCATATATGGTATATATACTAGACTGTATAATATATAATTAAGTATTTGTGCCGCTTCTATACCGCACGGTTGTCTAGCTTATAACTCCATAATTTTATTCACAAGTCATCAGACATCAGACAAGTACGTACTTATCTCTATCACTTCCATTCAAATATATACTGAGCGACATTAGTTTTGCCCTAAAACAGGAGTAGCAATCACTTCTCATTCCTCCTTTCACTGTGAGAACACATCATCAACATAGTCTTGTTTTAAAGTAAATCAAATCAACATTTAGTGCAGTCATACAAGTTATGTTTTATCTCAAGCTCAGTTATTTGAGTAAATAATATTTCTATACTATGCAATAAATTTTTCATAAAAAGATAACACAATACTTAATAATAATAATAATAATGTCGGTGGTATTAATGAAAATAATAAGTTATAATAATAGATGGGGGGCCTTCAGGTCCTCGATGATATATATATATATATATAATATATATATATAATATATATATATATATATATATATATATATATATATATATATATAATATATATATATATAATATATATATATTAAGATAATATATTATATATATATATATATATATATATATATATATATATAATATATAATATATATATATATATTTATATTATATAATATAAATATATATATATATATAAATAAAGAATATAATAATAATATGATGATATAAAAAAAAGAATAACAATAATGATAATGATGATGATAATAAGCATAATAATAGTAGTAGACTAATAATAATAATAATAATAATAATAATAATAATAATGTAAATGTCAGTAATAATAATTATAATAAAATAATGAAAACTAATTATATTATTAATAATATTGATAATTATTATTTGTTATAGTCGGAAATGCTCTTATTTTCATTATCATTAATACTAATTTCACCACTCAATTATTTTATTACCTTTATGACTATCATTATCACTGTTGTTATTATTGTAATAATTAGTATTAGTGTTTTAATTTTTATTATTAGTGTTATTACATCATTATTATTATTGTAGTTTTCAATAAAGTAATTATTATTGTTTCAATCACTATAGTATACTCCCAATATACAATATTAATATTATTATCATTTATATCAATTATACTATATATATTTATAATAGATAAAATAGTATCAATAATATCAATTATGATAATAATGATGATAATAAGAATTTATAGTATGATGTTGATAATAATAACAATAATAATGATAATATCAATGATAATGATAAAAAAATTAATCATAATGATATAAATATCAATGATGAATTATAATGATATTGATAATAATGAAGATAATAGAAATAAAAAAAATATACAGTAATGATAATAATAATAATGATAATAATAATAATAATGATAATAATAACAGAAAAATATTTAATATATTTCCCTGGCCCATCCGCCTTGTATAAATATCAAGAAAGGTGCAAGTTTTGCACCTTTCTATATTTGCACCCTAAAAATACCTTTAGAGGTGCAAAATTGCACCTTCCGCCCGGCAAGCGGATTTTGCACCCTAAATGTCAAATTTGCACCTTTCTTGCACCATTTTTTCTTAGTGTGTACCCTAGTTTCACCACTACCATTATGTAACAACCCAGGAGCACAATTTTCCATGATAATACCCCCAGCGGCGCTTTCATCACCGAAACCACAACACTTCACCACAACTTTCACCACCTGTTGACCACAACCACCACCACTAAGGCTACAAACCAGTAACATTACATAGCATTACATTAATCAACAAGAGTCAGCAACATATTTCTTACACACAACATACCCACCCCCTCGCCGCTCCCGCTAAATATACCATAATTTCTAAACCTTCCTAACATCACCACCAAAACCTAACTTTCAGCGGCAAAATCTTCTCTGATGTCGCCACAAAATTCTTCACTTTCACTTTACGACGACAGGCTTGGCTGCCGTCCAGGTCACGCCCGCCAAACATTTTCATCCAAGACGCCCAATTTTGATTCCAGCAATTTTTGGACAAACTTCGTTCCCCAACTCACCCCTGAAACATTGCTTCATTGCTGATATAATTCATTTACGCATTTCTATGGACGGGACATGCAAGGGTTGACTTAAATATGTTACCCTTTTGTGTGTTGTTAATTACAGGTAACAGGGGTCAACCCAAGTAAGAATACTTACAAATGTTGGTGACACAGTAGGGGTTGATTGCCTCAGAAGTGTAGGTTGATGGGTAGGCGTATACCGTCCTAGCCAGACACTTCAAATGGCAGTTTAATAAAAGTGGTCGAGCGGTTGTTTTATAAGGCTTGTTAATAATTAAGTACGAGAACAATAATTACAAGATATATATACATATCTGTACACTGTGAGATTTATACAATAATAATGTCACAGGGTTCTTTACAACGGCCAATGAAACTAATGTCTAATAGACAGGGCCTTGAACAGTTAATGTCGTGACAAGGTACTCTCACACCATCAGGTGTGTGAGTACACACAGACTCTCAGAGGAGTCTGCTCTCGGAGCGCTAATATATAAGGGTCGCGGCTCCTGTCGTTCTCCTCACTCTCCGGCCAGTTGCAGCATATAAGGAAAGGAGGCCGGAAACTCAAGTTCCGGTGTTCGAGGTGGCAGGTGATGACCGGTTGCTTCCCAAACACCAGGCTATTCATGTCATCATTATATGGGATGGCGTGGCTACCCGATTCAGCATAATGTCATCCAAAGGTGGCAGTAACTCAGCAGCCGACAGGCGCCGATCCAAGACACACAGACATTCAGACATCCTGCTTTCGTATAGATTAAAACATATACATATAATATCTAACCAGTACGCTAATAAACATCCCTAATCATCTGTCTTCAATTTCCTTTCCAATGCCTTAATCCCTTATTTCAGTGGTTCCGATCCTCCTCCTGAACCCACTAATCCTGTCAGCTTGCCCTTGATCCACCGCTGCCTGCACATCCCCTTTGCCTTCAGTTACCAATTCAATATTTTACTTTTTTCCATTTTGGTTTACAACTATTCTGTCTTTTGTCTGAGTTCTATATCTCCCTCGTGGATGTCTGAAAATATTCGTTCCCCGGATGGGTGGGCGTGCATGTCTGTGCAGCGCTGCGTGTGTTGTGTTGTGTTGATCAGCGGTGTGGTGTGTGTGTCAGTGTTGGGTGTCACTATCTCAAGTGACGCATAAGTGTTTTAATTGAATGTAACTCTTCCTTCTACGGTCGAGGCCACGAGGTATAGAGTTCTTCCTGATGTTTGGATGCTATATATATACTCTCTCTCTCTCTCTCTCTCTCTCTCTCTCTCTCTCTCTCTCTCTCTCTCTCCTCTCTCTCTCTCTCTCTCTCTCTCTCTCTCTCTCTCTCTCTCTCTCTCTCTTCTCGAGGCCAAGAGGTATATAGTTCTGCCTGATGTTTGGATGCTATATATATATCTCTCTCTCTCTCTCTCTCTCTCTCTCTCTCTCTCTCTCTCTCTCTCTTCTCTCTCTCTCTCTCTCTCTCTCTCTCTCTCTCTCTCTCTCTCTCTCTCTCCTCTTCTCCTCTCTCTCTACAATATGATATATCGAACTAGACAATTTAAATCATTTGGAACTTTGGGAGAACAATACGGACATGAATAATATTAGAACACCACTATATAAACATAAATATATATATATATATATATATATATATATATATATATATATATATATATATATATATATATATATATATATATATATATATATATATAATATTATAAATCCTTCACTTCCTCGAAGGCATGTTCTTAAGCACTCCAAGAGGACACAAGACTCTACGGGAAGTGATTAAAACACAGGAACCCGAACAAAAGTTTGGAAGTCTATACAAAGACATCTTCACCATATCATCCTGACTATTCATGTGTGTGTGTGGTGTGTGTGTGTGTGTGTGTGTGTGTGTGTGTGTGTGTGTGTTGTGTGTGTGTGTGTGTGTGTGTGTGTGTGCGCGTGCGTGTCAGTGTGTGTGGTGTGTGTGTGTGTGTGTGTGTGTGTGTGTGTGTGTGTGTGTGTGTGTGGTGTGTGTGTGTGTGTGTGTGTGTGTGTGTGTGTGTGTGTGTGTGTGTGTGTGTGTGTGTGTGTGTGTGTGTGTGTGTGTGTGTGTGTGTGCGTGTGTGCGCGTGCGCTTCTGCCTATCATTATGTCTGGTCTGATGGAGTAACAGGTCCAGTTCAGTCCACGTAATTCAAGAAGTTTTCCACACCACCTCCTTTTCCTCCTCTCCTTCACACCCAAAGCCTGCACACAAAAATTAATGTCAGACGCTAAATTAATTTTCCTCGACTGCGAACTCAATATTTTTCTTCTATTTTTACTCTTCATCTTAAAACTTAACCTCTTCCACCTCGTCCCTTTTTTTGGTTACTCCATCTTACTTGAGCTTTCTGTTTCCGTAGAGAACCAACTGTATAAGTTTATAGTTTATAGTTTATAGTTTCACCACCTGATTTCCGTCTTCCTCGGCCTTTCTTCCATTTACTCTTCCTTAAAACATTTTCCATATCACAGTGATGCTCTTTAACACTAGTATTGTAGTATATTTTCTTCTTCTTTAGTGAAATGGATAAAAAACCCCATTAAATTCACTACTTATTTTCTCTATTATGTCGTAAAACCAGTGTAGTCATACAAGAACGCAAACTGTACAAGTAATGCTCTAGATCTAGAGAATGTATATTTAACCAGTTAACCTCAAGAAAAGATCTCTTGTAAATTCTCTCGTAACGATTCACTTTTAAGGCGATAGAACGGTGCGAAATGCATTCTCGGAGGAGGAGGAAGAGGAGGAGGCGGAGTAAAACGAGATTTGTGGTTCACTTTTCTTTTTCGTTACTCAGTGCCGAGAAAATATCGAAACATGAATTCCAAGCTTCGGGTGACTTATGACTATCGTAAAATTATTGCGGAACGAATATAACAACATGAAATTGCGTTATCTCCTTCATAGGAAGAGCAAGAGGAAGAAGAGGGAGGGAGAAATTCAAAAGGCACAAGGAACCACATACTACTTACAGCGAAAAAAGTTTCCAATCTATTTCTCCGTCAAGGGGGGTCTCTCTCTCTCTCTCTCTCTCTCTCTCTCTCTCTCTCTCTCTCTCTCTCTCTCTCTCTCTCTCTCTCTCTCTCTCTCTCTCTCTCTCTCTCTCTCTCTCTCTGTAAAGGAACGTAAAGAGGATTGAAGAAGCTGCTGCCTCTATTTCCTCCTTAATCCCTTCATCCTCATGTCTTGCCTCATCTCCTTCCTTCCCTTCATATGTATTACCCCACACTCATTCCTTTATCTTTATTCACATTTCTTTATCTCTGTGAATATATGTAAATAATATTTTTTGTATAATATGAAAAATTAAGATATGATATTCTCTCTTTTTTTTCTCCCTCACTCTGAAAATACATTTCATGCCAAAAACTCTTCCTCGTATCTAATCCCAGCTCGTTTCTTCTCTAATCCCTTTTTCTTTTCTTCTTCCTTAATGTGAGTATATTTCCAAGTCTTTGCTTGTCTTCTCTTCCTTCGTTTCACAATTGATACAAACTCTCCTCAATTCTCCCGCTTTGAGTTTTTCCTCTATTCCCCGTCTTTATTTTCACTTCTCTCTCTCTCTCTCTCTCTCTCTCTCTCTCTCTCTCTCTCTCTCTCTCTCTCTCTCTCTCTCTCTCTCTCTCTCTCTCTCTCTCTCTCTCTCTCTCTTGCAAACAATTCACAGACCTCCTTCTCCTTGATCTCATTTTCCACGTTTCTTTCGCTTCACGTCTGTATCTCGTCCTGCCTGACTGTGTGCCAGTTTGCTATCTCTTCGCTCATATTTCTCTGATCTCTTTCTTAATTTTCTTCATTGATTTTTATCAAATTTTACTGTTATTCTTTCATACACTCCTGCTGCCTCTACTGAAACTTGCACACACACACACACATAAGAAAAATACCACTTCTGCAATAACAGCGAATAACAACAATTCTATGATCAATATTATTATCATCATCATTAATGAAAAAAAATACTAATAATAATGACAACATTAATAATAATGATAATGAAGATACTAATGAATATAATAGCAATAATTATTATACTACCATTAACAAATATAATAGTAATAATAATACCTCCCCCGCACCACCAGCACCACCACCACCACCACACCTCCCCCGCATTAACACCACCACCACCACCCTGCCAACACTTCTCACAGACACACACATCCGCCGCCGTGTCGTGGGGTTAATGCAAGACAATTATATTACAGTGTCATGTTACTAATGGACTAAGACACGTGTTACACATGTACTGTAAAGGCATTTATTTCTAAGACGTTTAACTGTAGTTGGTGATCATTCCTCTGTTCTCAGATAATAGGCAATGTTTGGTTGCTATTTCTATTATATTCCGTATCGCAACACTTGTATTTATATATCTTGATCTTCGTTTATATTTTTTGTATCAAACGTAAATGTGTTTTTGCCTGCTTCTAAATTAATGCTTATCGTATTTTTATCATGTTGGTGAACATGAAAATTACTTGTTCGGCAGCATATCTTTGATAAGAGTTTTATTTATCATTAATGTGGGAAAGGTAAAAGCTATCAGACAGGAATTTAATGCTATGATGTTTGTTTTTTATTTCGTAGTCGCAGAAAGTGCTTTATAGGGTTATTTCGAAATCTATTATTCTTATGTAATGCCATTAGATAAAACTAAGATTTGAAGACCGCTAGTTATGTATTCCTGTACAAATATGCGCGTGTGTGTGTGTGTTTTGTTATTACCTTCATCCTATTTCAACACCCTGTCACCTCTCCCTCACCCTGCCATCCTTCCCTCATACCTTCATCCATCCCCTCCCTGTAACACTCTGTCACCTCTCCCTCACCCTGCCATCCTTCCCTCATACCTTCATCCATCCCCTCCCTGTAACACCCTGTCACCTCTCCCTCACCCTGCCATCCTTCCCTCATACCTTCCCCCATCCCCTCCCTGTAACACCCTGTCACCTCTCCCTCACCCTGCCATCCTTCCCTCATACCTTCATCCATCCTCTCCCTGTAACACCCTGTCACCTCTCCCTCACCCTGCCATCCTTCCCTCACACCTTCATCCATCCCCTCCCTGTAACACCCTGTCACTTCTCCCTCACCCTGCCATCCTTCCCTCATACCTTCCCCCATCCCCTCCCTGTAACACCCTGTCACCTCTCCCTCACCCTGCCATCCTTCCCTCACACCTTCATCCATCCCCTCCCTGTAACACCCTGTCATCTCTCCCTCATCCTGCCATCCTTCCCTCATACCTTCCTCACCTTCCTGGCTCTCCCATTCACCACCTCAGGGAAGCAACACACAACTACTCTCCCTTTAAACAACACTGACAAACACACAAGCACAACCCTCCCTCCCTCCCTCCTTCCCCGGCCTCTCCGCCACACACTCCTAACACTCGTCCGTCTTGCCACCTCACCACTATACTGGCCCAACATTTCACGAGGGAGTTTAATGTAAAACAAACCATTTCTTCTTACTGCTCATTATTTCAATTTTAGTATTTGGTCTACATGAAGGTGGGTATAAATCAGTTTTTTTGTCTGCTTGTCTGTTCTGTCAGTTGAATATCTAACGTTGGTTAATTTAAATTTCGAAATATCAACTATATTTTTTAATCAAATATATACACGGAAAAAAATGATGAAAAAGAATAATTATATAAATGATGGTATAAAAGTATAATACCTTAAAAGCGAGGGTTAAACTGCGGCTTATATTTCACGAGCACTTTCATGCCAGAGTTGGTAATGATGTGAGTGAGTGTGTATATATAAGAGAGAGAAAAAGAGAGAGAGAGAGAGAGAGAGAGAGAGAGAGAGAGAGAGAGAGAGAGAGAGAGAGAGAGAGAGAGAGAGAGAGAGAGAGAGAGAGAGAGAGAGAGAGAGAGAGGAGAAGAGAGAGAGAGAGGAGAGAGAGAGAGAGAGAGGGAGAGAGGAGAGAGAGAGAGAGAGAGAGAGAGAGAGAGACTGTCACCTGGTATCTTCTCAGACTTCCCTCTCCCTTCCCATTCTTTTCTCACTTTCTATCACCCCATTAGCAGCTCCCCAACACCCATATTCCCCTTACTACCTTGCTCCCCCCTTCCCTGCCCCTCCCTCTACCACCCCCCTCAGCCCTCTACCCTAGACGGAGGCGTGCAGGGAGGGGGGGGGAGGTAAAAACAGGGGAGGCGTGACGGGGGCGACAATAACTAGTGTTTACCCTGGTAAAGAGACATCACGATGTTCTCCCCCGTGGCGGGGCAGCTGGGGGAAAGGGGCGGAGGGGCGGAGACACGAGGGAGGGATGGAGGGCAGGACGGGAGGGAGGTCAAGGGTGAGCAGCGTGGAGGCGGCAGCAAAATGATCACAACATGACCTTGGTGGATGCAATGCAAGACAAGGACCGTGAAAATATACTTGAGGGAATTGTTATTGTCTGTCAGTCTGGCTATTCCTGTGTTAAATATATCACTCCAAAACTGGCGGATTTTTTTTTCTCTCTCTCTCTCTCTCTCTCTCTCTCTCTCTCTCTCTCTCTCTCTCTCTCTCTCTCTCTCTCTCTCTCTCTCTCTCTCTCTCTCTCTCTCTCATACACACACACACACAGACAAACACGCAAACACACGCACACACACACACACAACACACACACACACACACAACACACACACACACATTCACATACTTTTGCGTATGACGGCACATGCTCTAAGAGGATCAAACATAATTACAGATGACAAAGAAGCAAAAGGACAGAGGTTTAAGCCGTATATAAAGAAAATTAAATAAGAATTAGAGAAGGAATAGCAAAGATGAAAATGAAATAATACAAGTAAACATGTTTACCAAAGTGTTCAAACATTACGTTTGATGTGATGGATGAGTGCTCCATTCTGTACAACAGTGTCTCTTCAGACCATTTTCCTCTCATGGTGGATTTAAAAGTTAATGGGCTCCCTGCTCTGACACAGGTCAGACAGGATAATGCGGCAAGGATTAAGTGGGATTTTCGGGACAAGCGGAAGAGAGAGGAGTATGGTCGTGTGGTGACAGAGTTGCTGAGGGGCATTGCCATAGATCCTGTCAGGGTATGTTGCTTCCAGAATGCATGTCTGGACCGTGGGCACCATGACGACATCAACGCCTTCCACAAGGCGTTAATAGAGTGCATGGTGCGTGCTGGCCAGACTGTTTGGTTTTTGCAGGAAGAGATGGAGGCAGGTACCAGGCTGGAATGAGTTTGTTCGTTAGGCGCACAGTGCCGCGCGGGAGTCTTTCCTTGAGTGGAGAGCGGGTAGTGGTCCGCGTTGGGGGCCACTGGCTGAGAGGATGAGGAGCACCAGGGCCAGATTCAAGCTGTGTCTCAGGTGGTGTAAGTCACATCAGCACCAGCTTCGTGCCCAGTCCCTGGCTGACAAGCTGGCCGCTGGTGACTCCTTTAACTTTTGGCGTGGCGTGCGCAGCATGAACTCGGGCTCACACACGCTTCCCCTTCGGGTGGATCACGCTGTGGGGGAGGGCATCGCCTCCATGTGGGGAGACCATTTCAAGGGAATTCTCAACTGTGTGAGGGACGAGGAGAGGGAGAATGTCCTGCGTGGTGGGATGCGTGGTGTGTCGTTGCAGGGTTTCCGCAGCGTGGACCACGAGGAAATGAGAGGGATATTGCAAAGCCTCTCCTCCAGTGAGGCTTTGGGTATGGATGGGATCCCTTCTGGGGCATTTAAGTATGCGCTCCCCAGCCTGGTTACATGGCTCTGTCTCTTCATCAATGCCTGTGTCTGCCATCAGTACATACCCAGGCAGGTCTTGGCAGTGCTTATAGTGCCTTTACTTTAGAGCAAAGTTAAGGACCCTGCAAGCTCTGGCAATTACAGGCCCATTGCCATAGCGACCGCCCTGTCCAAGGTGCTGAAGAAAGTGGTGCTCCATCGTCTTGAGGCCTACTTGCATACACTGGGCAATCAGTTCAGCTATAAGAAAGGCCTTGGCCCTGAGATGTGTGTGTGGACATTGAAGAATATCATTCATTACTACACTTCCAGAAATTCACCTGTTTATCTGTGTTTCATGGATGCCAGAAAGGCGTTTGACAGAGTGAATTACTGGAAGCTCTTCCATAAACTTCTCGTCAGGGGTACACCTGGGTACATTTGTTAATTTATTAATGTACTGGTACACTACCCAGGAATTTACTGTTAAGTGGGGTAATTCCTTCTCGCTGTCCTTTAGTACTGCCAATGGTATTCGGCAGGGGGGGATTTTATCTCCCTACCTGTACAATGTGTACACAGATGATCTAAGTGCCAACCTTCGTGATACAGGTATCGGCTGCCACATACATGATGGGTGCATCAACTCAATGAGCTATACTGATGATATGGTACTGCTCGCACCCACTGCAGATGCGTTGCAGGACCTTATCAATGTGTGTCAGGTGTATACTGCCAAGCATGACATTGTCTACAACACCACTAAGACAGATTGCATGGTAGTATCACCGGCACGCGCTCAGGTGAATTACCTCAAAACAGCATGGCTCGGTGGGTCTGCCCTCACTTTTGTGGATAGATTCGCATACTTAGGCCATGTTATATCCCACGACATGACTGATGATGATGATATCATCAAGCAGACCACCAAGCTTCTTGTCGTGGGAAATACTCTACAGAGGAAATGTTCCTACTGTAGCAGATAGGTGAAGATGGAGTTACTCAGGAGTCACTGCTACTCTTTATACTGCAACTCGCTGTGGTCGTCGCGGTTCAGGATGGCCACTCTGAACCGCCTTAAGGTCTGTCACAATGACATCCTTAAGAGGCTTCTGGGGCTGCCCAGGTGGTGCAGCTCGTCCCTGGCTTTTGCTAGGAACGGGGTGAACAATCTGGATGTGATCCGTCGACACTCCGTGTTCAGCTTAAGGAGTAGGGTGGAGCTCTCTACGAACTCCATCATCATCTCTGTCAGGCAGAGCTCGGCCTATGTATGTGAACCTATACAACATCGGTGGCTGGGTCTGCTGTTTGTGCAGAATGTGGGGTAGCACAGGTGTCCATGTATGTTTATTCGATGTACTTTGATACTATGTCCCCTAATGTGCCTATACTATGTTCTTTTGTTTGTTTTTGCTCTAGTACTTAAGTTAACTCCTTGGCCTGTTCTTGTTGCTTTGTTTTGTCTGTATGCCTCCGGGCGAGAATAAAATTTATTATTATTATTATTATTATTATTATTATTATTATTACTACTACAAATTACTATAACCACGAGTGCAGGACCAGCAAGAAAACAAATAACAACATGCGTAAACGTGCCTTGCCACACACCTACCTGGCCTTTCCCCCCTGAGGATCCTGCTCCCCTGTGGCACCACCGAGGACACACCAGACCCTTGTCACACACGTACCTGAAACAGAACACACAGTGAGCACAGCAAGCACGCAACGCCTGGTATTATTGACACACACACACGCACGCACGCACGCACGCACGCACGCACGCACGCACGCACGCACGCACGCACGCACGCACGCACGCACGCACGCACACACGCACACACACACACACACACACCACACACACACACACACACACACACACACACACACATTTACTGTGGGATATACATACTTTGTTGCACATTTTGAAATATTGTTGTACGTCAAAAATACTTTATAATTTACATTCAATGCAATTATTTATGTTGAAGGCAAACATGATACTTCATTAATTTCAATATGCGGTTAGCTCCCTCAATAAACCTGATACAATACAATACAATATTTCCGCTATGTAGTGCGTGGTAATAAAAACATTTATTTTATCTCCTAATACCTGTTTTTTTTCTTCTTCCTCCCCTGTGGTTCACCGTGACTCACCCGCCTCTGTTTTACCTTACCATTCCTAACAACTGTTTTTTCTTCTTCCTCCCCTGTGGTTCACCGTGACTCACCCGCCTCTGTTTTACCTCCGCCAGCTGCCTCGTTTTCTCCCTCCACAATGCCACAGCAGGGAGGGAAAAGCAACACTAATCACACTTGCACTACTTCGGGTGTCTTGGTACTCCCAAGGTACTCCCTTGATACCTAATCGCCGCCTCCCTCCCTCTCTTATGCCTTGAGGGTAGATTTCAACCACATTTGCCGTAGCCAATCACGACCCTCCCTGGAACGATGGTCCAATGGCAGGGCAGCCTGGGAATGCGCAGCCAATGGGGAAGCGTAAGGCATACGCCAATAACACCCAGCCTATCTGAACATTTTCCATTCTTTACAATTTATTACTTTACTATTAATATATTTTAAAACTTGTCACAACATGAAGCTTTTTATTATATAGCCTGTCTTCCTAATAATGTTGTTAGCCTAACTTGTCGGTGATTTCAGCTTGATGGTTATTGATTTTTTTTTTATTACTATTACCTGTGATAAAAAATTACTAATATAATGAACCGAGTAGGTTCGCGATCGAGAGACCGGCTCGCGTGGACAAGACCATGGGTGAATGACACACACACGCACAAGAAGAAAATAAAATCACATTTGTATTCATTGACACCAGTTCTTTGTGGCAAAATTCAATACACACTTGTACAAAACTCCCCATTCTGCCTTCCTCCTCTTCTTCAAACTCTTACAAATTTATGATCCTTCTCACTGTCAATAATCGCATCTAAGACCTTACATATCCTGTGCATATCAACTCGACCTCCACACACACACACACACACACACACACACACACACAGACACAGACACAGACACAGACACACAGACAGACAGACAGACAGACAGACAGACAGACACATAGACATACATATACACATACACATACACATACACATACACTTAGACACAGACACAGACACAGACACACACACACACACACACACACACACACACAGAGCCGACCTCTAGCCACGCCTCAACACACTTTGCAGCCTTAAGCTCCTAAACCATGTGCCGCCGCGCCCTCAACACACCCACCCCACCCTCACTCACCCCTCGCCCCCCCTTCCACGCCCCCCACTCACCTCTCTGCCCCCTCACCGCCCCACAAGTTCCCTCTCTCACCCCCACAACACCTGTCACGCTCCCAGGCCTCTCACCACCCGCCATCTCCCTTGCACACCTTTGTCACCCTTTACTTATTCAGCTCAATTATTTCAGTGGTAGCTGAGTACAGCTCCCACTGATATAATTGAGCTGAATAAGTAAATGCTCAATACTCCGGAAAATCCTCTTACAGCCCTTAATCCCTCACCCTTTTCTCTCCCTCCCTCTCTCCTTTACTCTCCCCATAGATCATCTTTTCCTTTATCGCTTCCGTTTCCTCCCCGGTTCATGTCTCCCTCCTTGGCCTCCAGTCCTTCGTGTCACGCTTCATAATGGCTCCATTTTAACTAATTGCCATTTCTGTCTTCTTTCTCATTTTTTCCTTCCTTTCGTCCTTCTATAGTAAAAAAGCCTGGGGTTTTTTTCCCTTTTGTTTTGTTGATTTTTTCCTAAATTATTTCCTTCCTTCCTTACAATCCCGCCATTTCTTCCTTTCGTGTTTTATAGTAGTTTTTTTCTATTAAAATTGAAACGTCATCTCTTTTGATAACTGTAATGATGGATCTTGGAATGTCATTTTATAACCTAATTACTTCAACTGTTCCTGAATGCAAATTTATTGAACCTCTCATACAAAATCTTTTCAAATTTTTAGAATCTTTGATGGAATAATAATATCAAAATATTCACACTCTCTTTTTTATATTATAATTTATCGTATCTCTTTTCACCACATTTTCTCCCTCAATCATGTTCACCTAGCTATAATTCACTAACGTTTACGCGGTGCAGCTTATTTCTTTACACTCAATGAATTTATATCTTCTCCCCCACCTCGTCCTCTCGTTCCCCTCCTCCATTCAGTACTTTTTTTTACACTCAATGGATTTAATTCTCTTCCCCCGCTCGTCCCCCAAATCCCCCCCATGCAGCAACACGGGGCGGGGCAATGCCATCATCACAACCCTCCCTCTTTTGTACTTTTTCTTTCTCCTTTTTTGTGGCGCTAACACTCCAAACAGTTTTAATAGTGTATTTCAGCTACAATTGACACGCGGGGAAACATCTCTCTCTCTTTCTCTCTCTCTCTCTCTCTCTCTCTCTCTCTCTCTCTCTCTCTCTCTCTCTCTCTCTCTCTCTCTCTCTCTCTCTCTCTCTCTCTCTCTCTCTCTCTCTCTCTCTCCAAACTAATCTCCTTTTCTTCATTCCGTTTTCATCTATCTCTTTGTGCTTTATTTTCTGATGAGTGAATATGATGCTAACAAGGAGAGGAGAGTGTGTGGAGGAGAGTTAGAGTTAATGTGAGAGAGAGAGAGAGAGAGAGAGAGAGAGAGAGAGAGAGAGAGAGAGAGAGAGAGAGAGAGAGAGAGAGAGAGAGAGAGAGAGAGAGAGAGAGAGAGAGAGAGAGAGTAACATCTCCTTTACGCGTCCTTTCAAAAGCTTGTAAGTTGTATTAGTCGCGGGTCTCAACCTTCCCATCGTCCCTCATGCTAGATCTCTCCATTTATGTTCCTTCCATCGTCCCCTTCCCTCATTTCTGCCTCCCTTTCTTCCTCCTTGCCTCAGCTTCCCCCTTCATCACTCTCTAAGGCCTAAGCCTTGCACTATGACTCATAATAATGCAATGGTGATGATGTTGATAATGATGATGACAATACGTAATACTACTACTACCACTGATAATAACGATAATGATAACAGTAATAATGAAGAGCACAGCGCAGGTAGTCCCTGGCGACCTATCATTACGGCAATCCCTGTCATACAGTGGATACAATAATCTTTAATCCCTCGCTGATATCGTGATCCATCACCACCTTCGCTACTCACCGCCACTTCACTCCATACAGTGACTATTGATGCCAAAATACTGCCCCCAGGGAATCTATCACAAGAATTTTCCTTTACTTTTCCTCCAACCCCACCACAACCACCACCACTGTTCAGACCTACAATATCGAGCGTTACCAATTCATTACTATATTACCGTGGGAGGTCTGGGCGAGGGTATGGGCGTAGAAGGGAGAGAAAAGAGGAGAGCGCGGACTGGTGAAAGGGAGAGGAATGAGAGGGGAGGCGAGGGAAGGGAAGGGAGGAGGAGAGGGAAAGCGGGAAGGATTCGGAAA
>JACEEZ010013170.1:121828-131828 GCA_016584305.1 Chionoecetes opilio
GTTTGAACGCGTTAGTTCCTGTTCAATTCCTGTCGCACTACCAATCAAATACACGAGGACTAAAAGGATACAAACGTTTACTAACAACTTGGCGTGGACAGGTAAGTACTGCAGGAGGAGGAGGAGAAGGAATACATAGGAATACATAGGAATAACAGACACCAGCAGACCTATTGGTCCATAACTAGGGTATCTGCTGAACTACATACTACTAACTATCAACTACATGTAAGAGGACAGTTGGAAAAGGATACCATGTCCCTAAAGAAGATAGGAATATGGAAGTTTCGTAGTGAAGAATGATAGGATATAAAGTATGCTAACTACAACTGACACTAACACTAATCGATCCGGGGGACAATAATATGAATCCGCAGGGCAATATCAATACCTATTTACTTTACAGTACGCGTCAAGTCTGTTTTTAAATGAAGTTATTGTGCTGGCTTCGACAACATTTGCTGGTAATTTGTTCCATCGATCAACAACTCTAACATTGAAATAATTTTTACGGAGATCTGTTATGCAACGTTGACAATTCAGTTTTAAACCGTTGTTTCTTGTTGTCGCGTGAGGAGAAAGCTCGAATAGGTTCTCTTGATTAATGACATTAAATCCTTTTAGGATCTTAAAGGTTTCTATCAAGTCCCCACGGAATCTACGATCCTTTAAGGAAAACATATTAAGTTTCCGCAGTCTCTCTTCATAAGATGAATTTCGCAGAGATGGAATTTGTTTGGTTGCTCTTTTTTGGACTGACTCCAATTAGGCTTGATCTTTTACGAAACAAGGCGACCAGAATTGAACGGCATATTCTAAGTGCCGCCTAACCAAGGACGTGTATAATTGTGTCATTATTTTCAGAGTTTTATGTTCAAAGTTGCGTTTGATGAAGCCCAACATCATATTCGCCGTTTTACTGGCAGCCAGGCAATGCATACTGTTTTTAAGATCATTGCTAATGATGACACCAAAATCCTTTTCCTGCTGTACTTCATTTAACGATTTATTTTGCATTTGATAGTTATATTTGAGGTTATCGTTGCCTATATGCATTACTTTACATTTATCGGAATTGAATTCTAATAGCCATTTATCACTCCAATCTAATAGTTTGTCTAGATCACGTTGTATGAGTTCGCAGTTTTTTCAAGTATATGCTTTACAGCCTAATTTAAGGAGGAGGAGGAGGAGGAGGAGGAGGAGGAGGAGGAGGAGGAGGAGGAGGAGGAGGCAGTCTTGCAGGAATATAGTTGTTTAATGCGCGTGTCAAGGGTGTGGGGATGGCCCATAGAAACACTACCCCCACCCCTGTCCCTGCTTCCCTGTGTTATATTGGTGATGAGGAGGGGGAGACAGAGGGCCTGGTAGATGAAAGGGGGAAATTATATCTATCTAATGGAAGGCCGTCAGTCACCTCCGTGGTGCAGTGGCTAGCGTGCCTGGCTACGAATCTGCGGGCCCTGGTTCGAATCCGGGCCAGGGCAAGTCGGTGACCTGCTTACCCAGCTGTTCTTCCTTCCTTTCGGGGTTGATAAATGGGTACCTGGGGTAACCTGGGGAGGGTAACTGTGGTAACCCGGGTGTCACACTAGCCCTGTGTCCCGGAATAACGGGTCCTGACCCACCACAGGCTCTAAGGGCTAATGCCACTGAGATGAGCACCGAATGCCACGCGCAGCATTGCGTATGCTCCCATTTTTACCTTACCTAATGGAAGGCGGCGAAGCAGAGTGCCACACAATACTATCTATCTTGGGGGGGAGGGGGGAGAGTCAATGTTGAGGTTTATATAGGTGGAGCTGAAGGGTAGTGAGGGGCGGGGCGGGGGAGGAAGGAGAAGGCTGTGGGAGGCAGGGGGTGAAGCATGGCCCGAGGGAGGTAATAGGCGAGGGTGACGTATAAACTTGGTGTGACGCAAAGCCTTGGGAAGCGTATTAGGATCCCCTTAAGGCGGTTTGGAAGAACGTGAGGGAGGAAAAGAAGGGGAAGGAGAGGAAGATAGCGGGAGAGATAGAGAGATAAAAGAATCCTGGAGCCTACGATAAGATTTTCATCCTATCTAGACACTTTGCAAGTACCAACTACAAGGTTATTGACTATACAAAGCGCCGCCACGTCAGCACGAACTAGGCGGACTCGAACCGCTGACCGAATGCACAGGGACGCTGCACATTGCGAGCTCACGTCTCTACCAACCTTGCCACCCTGACGGGCAATCCAGGAGCCTGGGAAAAAAAAAATAATACGAGTAGCTTTACTCTCCCTTCTTGGTTTCCCTTTCCCTCCCTATCTCCTTATCCACTCCCTCCATCCCTCCCACACTCTCCCTCGCTTCTTCATCCCTGAATAGACACACAAACAATCAATATGCGAGCCAGAGGTTAGGCTATACAATGAAGGGATGAAGGGAGAACCAAAACCACGGAAAGGGGGAGAAGGGTAAAGGAGGGAGGAGGTTTAAGAAAAGGAAGAACACGAAGCGTGAGGAGAAGGGAGAAGTATTTCCACACTTTATTGCGTTCTGGCTCTTATTATTGAAGGCTGTCTGGGCTTATACACTGCGTGGTTTGCTTCCCTGATTGATGGAAGGAAGGAAGGAAGGAGGGACGGGAGGAGAGAAATAAGGGGAAGAGAGAGATTAGACGTGCGAGGGGAGAGGAGGAGGAGGAGAGGAAGTAGGAGAAGGAAGGAAGGATGAATAATCGAGAAGTCGGTATATGATGGATAATTCTTGGAGGAGAAATTGATGGGTGATCAATGGGAGGATGAAAATAAGTAGGAAAAGGAGAGAAAATTATATAATAATAAATGGATAATGTGAAGAAGACAGACAGCAGGGGTGAGAAATACACGTTAGAAAAGATAATGCGAAGCTGAGGAAGATAAAAATACAAACAGACGTAAATGAGGAATTGTGGAGGAAAATACAAGACTTACTGAGAAAAAAGAAGACTAAACAGAAATTATGGAAGCGATAGAAAATACGAGAAAAGTAAATCTATATATATAAATCTCAAAATTTGTCTGTCTGTCTATGTGTCTGTATGTTCGTTATAGACTCGGCTACAGATGGCCAAAACCCCACATGCCGCACATATTTGGAATCCTCATGACCCAGCGGAGAACATAGGCTATGTTTCGATGGGCGTGGCCGACCCTGGTGAGCGTGGCCAGCAAAAACAACCTAAATACGGCTGTGGCTGCTAAACCGTGCGAGATACAGTTTTGACACTGTAGTCCAAAATTGTTGGCCGTAATCGACTTGGGGGGATGGAAGATGTTTTGAGGGGCGTGTCCGACCCCGGTGGGCGTGGCACGCAAAAACAACCTAAAAACAGCTGTAGCGGTTAAACCGTGCGAGATAGAGACTTGACTTGGGCCGCAGCCCAATTGCGTCACCAAGTCACTGTGTCACACCAAGTCACTGTCAAGTCACTAAAAAAAAAACGATGGTAGAAAGTTAGTAACTTAGTCCGCGTCACAAGCACAGGAAGGAGGAGACAACGAACAGAGGATATGAAATGACGATAAAGGAAAGAGGGCGAAAGGGACAAGAAGGGGAGGTAGGAGTAGAGTATATTGCAGATGACGGAAGGAAGTGGTATAAAAAATAACAAATTATTCTGCCACAACATTATTACAAAAGCGACAAAAATGAGGAAAACCATGTAACTTCATCGAGACTTAAATGTGAAATTTAGGGGCGGGAATTATGCGTCACGAAAGTGCGCCAAAACTTATAATTAGCTAGAAATAAGAAACAACAAATAACTCACCAAAACTCGCTAAAAGTTGGCAAGAAGCGTTCGTGTCGCGGTAGAGAATACGAAAACAAATAATTACATACACACAGAGCACCGTAAACACGTGTGAGCGAACGATGGTGTTGAGGGAAAAAACGAAGTTTGTCCAAGAGCAGAAAGTTTGCCGTTTTAATATTTTTGTGACGCGTTCTTGTTGCCAACTCCAGATTTACACAAACTATGAGTCTTTCATATTATTTGACATCTTTCCGAGTAATTCGATGTAGGTATGTTTTTTCACGATCCCTTTTATATACATATATATATATATATATATATATATATATATATATATATATATATATATATATATATATATATATATATATATATATATATATAATATATATATATATATATATTAGTGTGTGTGTGTGTGGTGTATGTGTGTTGTGTGTGTGTGTGTGTGTGTGTGTGTGTGTGTGTGGGTGTGTTGTGTGTGTGTGCGCGCGCGCGTGTGCCTATGTACATTTCTATAATACTGTGTGCAAGTTTCCTCAAACTTCTGAAGGAATGTATTATTCTCCGTCATTTTACTTTCCCTCTAAACATCCTTTTTTTTCATTTTATTGTAAAAATTTGCTGTATATATTCTAGAAAGATTAGAAATTCACCAATATCTCTCTCTCTCTCTCTCTCTCTCTCTCTCTCTCTCTCTCTCTCTTCTCTCTCTCTCTCTCTCTCTCTCTCTCTCTCTCTCTCTCTCTCTCTCTCTCTCTCTCTTTCTCTCTCACACACACACACTTCACACACATAAGAGCCGGATGTTTCATGTGTAGCTTTTCAATATTTGGGCTATTTTTTAGCAGCGGCCTGACAGGTTGACACAAACGATCGAATTGGCGTGTATGAAATTGAAGAAAATATAAAAAGAAAACAAGGGCAACGAGGAAGAGAATACACAAAAGGGAAAATCAAAATATCGTATCCTTGCCTTGCCCTTCAATACCCAGAGGTCAACAAGGGGGGGCAGTGGTTGTGGCATGGGTCAACATGGGGGGGCTCAGGTTGTGGGGAGGGTCACGGTCTGGCCTCCAGAGAAGCCACAGACCAATCAGCTGATGATAAATCGATATCGATGACTCAAGAGGACTGAGTCACGGTGATGAGAACAGGTCACCACGAAGACTGAGGCAAGCATGGCATGACAAAGATAAAGGAAGGTGACAGAAGAAGGCGGAAGAAAGAAATGAAGGCACGGTGAACAGACTACAGGCGGAGGAAAGACGAGGGAGAGAAAAGAGTTATAGTCCAAGAGCATTAGCCCAAAATAGGCCCAAACCTGGAAGTTTGGCGAACAAGCTGAAATTTTCAGGGTAGGTTCAGAAAAAGGTGTAGAATCACATACTAAAAGTCCTCGAAAATCCTCCATGTGCATTTTTCAAAATTCAAGATTCCGTCCAAAATGGTCACTTATTCATATTTTCACATAAATGGTTTAGACATGTTAGAAACATGAATAAAGTGCTTGAGTATATGTTAGAAGGCACTAGGAACACATTACAATGGCTATCTAGGTTATCCATATATTGAAAATGTCATTTAATTGGGATAACAACCGAGTTTTCGAATATTTGGCGATATAACTGGTGACATTTAGAGAGCTACATGGAGAAATTTATCTCTCGACGTCTTGCAACCATGAATTGCCAATGTTGCAGCTTGTATATTTTTAGAGCTGATTAGACTTTTTAATTTTTTTGTTTTCTTTATTATTCCAGATTGCGGTACGGCAGAAACGTGTATCATCTGCAAAGAAAGTACACCCAAGACTGTAGTAGTTGGGGGGACAAAGGACGAGGTACACTTGTGTCTTCAAGTTTGGAGAGAAGAGATGGACTTCATGAAATCTTTGAGAAGGCAACACCACTGAGTGTCCATGTAGAGTGCCGGAAACAATACACCAGAAAAAGTTCCATATTATCTTCCAAAAGAGGGTTTATGTGTCATGAGGTACATGAAGTGCCCATACTCCGGTCAAAATGTATAAAAACTTTTGAATTGAAAACTTACTGCCTATTTTGTTCTGACTCTGTTTCTCAGGGTAGTAAGATCCCTTTTTCTAGAAGAAGGCCTGTAAGCAATGTAGAGACTCTGGAATTCCAGGCAACAGTACTCAATAAAGCTAGAGACAGAAATGATAAGTGGGGCAGCGATGTCGCACACAGAGTGAAGCAAGTGCATGATCTGGTTGCAGCTGAAGCTAAATATCATCGGCAGTGTGCAACATCTTTTTTTCGGATGAAAAAGACGGAGGAAATACCAGATGTTAACTTTCGGCAGGAATCATTCAATAAGCTATGTGAGTTTCTTGACCATCACGATTAGTATCAGTATTCACTACAAGAACTCTCAGATCAAATGGCCGAGTATCTACATGGACATGAGGGTTATTCATTGAAATATCTCAAGACTAAGCTTAAGGAATATTATGGTGATGACATTGTTGTCACAAACATTGGAGGACACAGAAGTGTAGTGGGTTTTCGTAATTCGGCACACAAGGTTCTCCATGACAGATGGATCACTGACAAAGTGTCTGATGCAAGGACACAAAGTGATCGTATCATTGACATGGCTGCTTCCATCATTAAAAATGATATCAGAATAATAGTGTACGACTGCGATGAATTCACAACACTTGAAACAACCAATAATGGAGAAACACTGATACCCAATTCTTTGAAACGCTTCTTGGATAAAGTCGTGGATGGCAAGGGTGGAAATCACAAAGTTTCACAAAGAAAATGTACAGCCATAGCCCATGCAATAATTTCAGCGAGCCGACCGCGATCCTTCATTTCACCTCTCCTCCTGGCAATAGCTGTGTACATTCACCGCAAGTACGCTTCCCGTGAGCTGATCGACATCTTGATTAGTTTGAGTTTTGCAGATGACTACAAGGAGGTCCACAGGTTTGAACATGCCCTCATGACAGGTGAACCATCTTATCATTTGAATGGTTTCTCACAGTTTGTCTTCGACAATGCAGACTTCAATGTAGCTACTGTTAGTGGTCACAATACCTTCCATAGTATGGGTGGTATTGCATGTGTAACTCCACCTGGAAATACGGATACCCAACCAATCAAGCGGAAAGTGAAAGTATCATTTCCTGAATGAGCAGGAGCCTTTGGAAGCATCCCTAAGAAAACATACATGAAGCCAGCTGTGCCTGCCTTACAATCTGTAGTAGTACATCCTCTGATGATTCCTGACCAGCAGCTTAAATCTCTGCGCTCAGCAACTGCGTTGGACTACCTCTGGGCCATTAGCTGTATCATGGAACTGTCACCTTGTCCTTCTTGGAGCGGCTTCATGAAAATGGCCATGCAGGGTGACCAATATGAGAGGACCAGGATAGAAACTCTACCCTTCATAAATATGGATCACTCAAATTTAAGTACTATCTATACTGCATTATGCTTCGCACAGCAGCAGTGTGAAAAACATGGCTTGAGGATATGTCACATTCGACCAGCCTTTGTATATCAAAGCTGCAGAGATTGTAGCTTCTTCACAGGATCTTGACAGGATTATTGTCCGACTAGGTGGATTTCATTTTCTCATGTCGTATCTGGGTAGCATGGGTCATATCATGACAGGTAGCGGACTGGCAGTGCTTTGGGAGACAGTATATGCCAAGGGATCCGTGATGCATATGCTATCTGGTCATGCCTTCAGTCGCGCTCTGCGTGCTCATTTTCTCAGCTCAGCTGCCCTCATTAGTGTCTTGATGGATACAACTGGCACCTTGGATGGCGTAGACAAAAGCCACTTGGAGAACCTGCACAAGGCCTTTCTAAACCATGACAGAAATGCTGCTGATGTAGCTGATGATGAATATATCAAACAGTTGAGCCATACTGTTTCACAACTCCTAGACCATGCTGCAAGTCAAAGCAGAACCGGCAACCTGTGGGTGCAGTATATCAGGCAAGTGGCTCTTCTACAACGATTCATTCGTGCTGAGAGGACAGGGGACTGGAAGCTTCATCTCAGTTGTGTGAGGGAGATGGTTCCACATTTTCATGCTGCAGGACATCTTCACTACGCCAAGTCTGCCAGGTTGTATTGGCAACAAATGGAAAGCCTGGAGGAAACAATGCCGACAGAAGAGTACAGTCTGTTTACGGAGAAAGGATACTTCACCATTCGCCGTCAGGATTCATTGTGGAGTGGAAATTTCTCGGATCAAACAATAGAGCAGTTTTTGATGAAAAACTTCAAGGTGTCGGGAGGTATGACCCATGGTCGCGGAATTACAGAGAGCACACTGGCTACAAGGGTGAATGCCTTACCTCGCTGCGTTCCCATCTGCGATAGACTGGAGCAGTTTACAGGAGTTCACATTGGTACATCAGAGCAACACAAAGATATGCGGCAAAGTGTCCAGTCAAGAGATAATGCGGACCGCCATGTTTTTATCGGATGGCTGCAAACACACCCACTGTTTGCTGGCTATCAACCTGATCGGCTGGTGTCTCTGTCTACTGGAGTTGTTGCAGATGCATCTGTAAATTGTGATAATGCGGTAGAAATCGGCCAGAAAGTAGCATCAGAACTGTCAGGAAAGAAGTTCACAGACATAAAACTACGCCGTAATGACAAAGTGAAGACAATCGGAGCAAAGGAGAAGTTGGTAAAAGTTAGGGGACAGCAGGCAGAAGTGAATCCAACTATACTGTTCAACATAATCACATGCGTCCTAAACAACAGCAGAGATATGAGATCTTTCTTGACTTATGAACTTGCTCCTCAACCACCTTCGCTCTTCCAAGATGGTGTCATGCGGAAACCAGTGAAGAGTTCCTTGGGTCTTGATTTAAAGTCATTCACCCAGCCATCCAGCCTGCCAGATAATTGTCTGTACGTCTTGGATGGTGGTCACCTTCTTCACTCAGTTGTTTGGCCTCAGCAGTCCACCTATGCTGATGTATGCCAGGCCTACATTACTTACATCTTCAAACATTATGGAGCTGAGTCGACTGTGGTGTTCGATGGGTATGAAAACCTGACTTCAACAAAGGTAGCTGAACAGGGACGGAGAGCTCAGAAGTGCACAGCTAGTGATATCATGTTCGAAGATGACACGCCAACCACTACAACTCAAAGATCATTCTTAGGAAACAGTAACAACAAAAAGAGACTGATACAAAGTCTTCGATAAAAAATGCTATTGGCTGGCATATATGTCAAACAAGCAGAGGCAGACGCAGACACATTGATTGCTTCAACAGCACTAACTGTAGCTGAGTCTAAGAACCGGCCAGTTGCTGTTGTTGGCACAGACACGGATCTACTCGTCATGCTAGTGGCCCGAGCAAGCACTAATACAGATATCTTCATGCTATGTTCCTTCAATCCTGTAACGGCCTTCAACATTCAGGAAATTCAGAATGCTGTAGGAGATACCAGACACCACCTCCTCTTCCTTCATGCTGTGACTGGCTGTGATACGGTGTCTGCAATCTATCGACAGGGCAAGCGTAAGTCTTTTAACATGGTCCACACGAAGCGCGAATACGACATGTTGGATACCTTTACCAACCAAGGAATCACCCATGATAACGTGAAAAGGGTTGTTGGAACCTTCATCCTGAAGCTGTATGGTGCGAGCAACGTTGAGTCCCTAGATGAATTCCGACACATCGCGTACAAACGGGCCATAGGTCGAATTTCCTAGAGTATATCATTTCAACTAGCGAGCTTACCTCCAACGAGCGCTGCTGCAAAGCAACATTCATACCGCACGTATCATACTGTTCAAGAATGGATGGGCAATAGTCTACCTCCAACAGAATGGGGATGGCGGTCACAAGATGGAATTCTCGTGCCCATAGAAACAGATATCCCTGTTGCACCCGACACCTTACTTAACATGGTGTCATGTGGATGCAAACAGGATATGTGCAACACCATGACTTGCAGCTGCAAAAAACTTGGATTATATTGTAGCTCGATGTGCAGGAAATGTAGCGGTCAATCTTGCATCAACACAGCACCGATGTTAGATGTGAACGATGATGACTTCGAGTCAATGCCATGAACATGAGTGTTGAAGACACAACACTGGATGACGGATTCTAAAACTACTGATGTACTGAATCAATGTAATACCAAGTGTGCACTTATTTGCTGTGTGCACAATATAAAGATGAGAACCAATCAAAATCAGTTATGTATGACTATCA
>JACEEZ010013170.1:144328-154328 GCA_016584305.1 Chionoecetes opilio
GCATTTTTAGAGGAGCGAGGGATAGGAGGAAAGAGGAAGGAAGGGGAAGGAAAAGGGAGAGGGAGTCACTACCTCACCACCACCACACCGCCACAAAGTCCTTCAGTATAAAACGGTTCCGTTGTCAGGGAGGCAGCCCGGCAAGGCTGCAAGGCAAAACAAAAGTTTCGCAGCCCGGCCGCCGTCTGCTGGGTCCTCGCGCCACAATGTGGGAGGTAAAAAGGGTTTACCGAGTCTTCTCTTCTCTATTAATTATTATCATATTCTTGCTCCCGATCTTTTGGCGTTCTCTACTCCCTGCCCTCTTGCTTGTTATTGTAATATTCTCGCTCTCTCTCTCTATTTTTTTTGTTTGTTTACATATATCCATGTATTTTCCCCCTTTTGTTGTTTTATCTGTATTCTTTACCACCCTTCTTCCTCCTCTCTCTTCTCATCTCTTTCTTCCGTCTTTGTTCTCTCCTCTGTTTCTTGTCTTTCATTTATGTGGACTTGTGGTGCCTCGAAGCTTCGAAGCAAGGCGGTTCAATGAAGCACCACCACAAGGGGGCACCACCTTCTTCACGGCCACGTCACAGGAGTCACGTGGACCGTCGGGTATATAACTAGGATGGACCGGGACAGCGATAGATAACTGCGACCGCACTCACATTCCACACAGCACTCACGGAGCTACGGACCTGACTACGTCCTGGTCATCCTCCTCCTCGTCTACCTGTATGGGTTACAGGGAGCTACGGACCTCACCTACGCCCTGGCCACCCGCTTCGTCTACCTGTATGAGTTACAGGGAGCTACGGACCTCACCTACGCCCTGGCCAGCCACCTCGTCTACCTGTATGGGTTACAAGGAGCTACAGACCTCACCTACGCCCTGTCCAGCCGCCTCGTCTACCTGCATGGGTTATGAGGTTTAGTAACCCTACGACTCGTCCTCCTGGTTCGGTGCTGCTTCACACATCCTCCACGTTACGTTGTCTTCCTTGTGGCAACATATTATTTGTTTGTGATCCAGCGACCTGTGTACTTTATTGACATATGTTGGTGACGGCTATTTAATGTTAAGTAAAGGGCAAAGTTACGGTGTGTTTACTTAATTTGAGCCTGTGACAGCCTGAGTCAATAATTGGTGACCTCGGTGAGGTCACCAATTTTTTACTCACGAGGCCAGCCGCCTCGTCTACCTGTATGGAGTTTTTCTTTCTTTTTTCTTGATTTTGCCACTGTGTATATTGATGATATTCTAGTGGCATCCAGCAGTAAGGAGGAACATCGCACCCATCTTCAGCAGCTTTTGATACGCCTTCGAGACAATAACATCAAAATCCATCCAGCGAAGTGCGTGTTTGGGGTGGAAGCAGTTGATTTTTTAGGACATCGGGTGAGTAAAGAAGATATTACTCCATTGTCACATAAAGTAGATGCTATTCGTCAGTTCCCACAACCAACTTCTGCAAGAAAGCTCAGGGAGTTTCTGGGTATTGTAAATTACTACCACCGTTTCCTCTCCAAAGCAAGAGATACGTTACTCCCGTTACATGTCCTTCTGAAGGGTATTCCCCACAGATCGACAGCCCCGCTGAAGTGGTAAAAAGAGGCTGCAGCTGCTTTCACTACCATAAAGGAGGATATAGCACGGCTTCCTCGTCTTGCTTATCCAGACCCTGAAGCACAGGTCTTTCTTACTACCGACGCCTCTTCTACTGCGGTCGTTGCAGTGCTTCAGCAGATCAGTACAGGTGAAGTATCGCCTATTGGTTTCTACTCCCAGCGCCTCGATACTACCCAAGTCAAATACAGTACATATGATAGGGAACTATTGGCGATATACATGGCCGTGCGGCACTTCAAACACCTACTAGAGGGTAGGCAGTTTTACATTCTCTGTGATCACATGCCTTTGACTTTCGCTATGGCACGTCCGTCCGATGCATATACTCCACGGGTTCAGCGACAGCTCTCCTATATTTCGGAGTTCACGACTGACATCCGCCATGTTGGCGGAGTTGAGAACCCTGTGGCTGACGCCCTCTTGCGCTCCATCTATAATATTTCTCAATACCCAGTGCCTCTTGATTACCAACAGATCGCTATCGCTCAAGAGACAGACGAAGAGATGGCCGCGTTCAAGAGAGATCCATTGTCACTTCAGTTACGTCCCTTTCAAGTGCCTGGGACAACACTTCAGTTATAGTGTGACGTGTCGTGTGGAGAGGCCAGACCATTCATCCCAAGATCTCAACGACGAGTGGTGTTCAATCACTTCCACAACATGAGTCACCCGGGAGTCAAGGCTACCCAGAGACTCTTAACTCGGACAGTGGTATGGCCACGTATTCGAGCAGATGCTCGTTCCTGGGTTCAACAGTGTCTCTCGTGTCATCAAAGGTTCATCGCCACGTGAAGGCTCCGCTGCAACCCATTTCTTTACCAAGATGCAGGTTCCAGACTGTTCATATGGATATTGTAGGACCTTGGTCTCCATCCAGAGGGTACAGGTATATCTTAACTTGTATCGATCGATTCACTAGATGGATTACAGCAGTGCCTATGCCGGACATCTCTGCAGAATCGACGGCTTTAGCATTCCTCTCGGGATGGGTCTCTCACTTTGGTGCACCTACTACAGTCATCACAGACCGCGGGGCCCAGTTTGAATCACATATGTGGCAAGATTTACTAGCTTTTCTAGGCACTACTCACAATCACACAACTGCTTATCATCCACAGGCTAAAGGAATGGTTGAACGTTTTCATCACCATCTCAAGGACGCCCTTAAGGCTCAACCTCATCCATACCGCTGGGTGGACTCTTTGCCATTGGTACTGCTCGCCCTCGCACTACAACTAAGGAAGATCTCAAAACCAGTCCCGCGGAGCTTCCGTTCGGCCAGACCCTACGCCTACCGGGAGAGTTCTCCGCAGGGATTGACAAGGAGCACGGTATGGACAAATACATGTTTCTAGACTCTCTCAGTCAGATCACTTCCAGGTTGTTTCCTATTGCACCTCGCCAGCCTACAAGACATGCTTCCTACGTCCCGCGTGATCTAGAGCGTGCCGAGTATGTATGGATACGCCATGACGCCCGACGCCGTCCACTTGATCGCCCGTATGACGGTCCCTTCAAGGTGCTATCTAGACATGATAAGTACTTTACTGTAAGTCGAGGAAGCCGCCAGGATAATGTCTCTGTGGATCGTCTAAAGCCGGCTAATATACAACATGATGTACCTCATCCTATCCCTCACACTCAGCCACCAGATACTCGTACACTTCCGCTACAGCCTCCTGGCCTGGCTCATCGCCCTTCTCCGCCTGTTGCTCCCTATAAACAGACTTCTGGTCACATTTATATACCTATTACACCTCCTGATGATCACAATGACTCACAGCTGCCAAGAGATGATGAAATTCCTTCCCCTGAACATCTGCGACCAAGAACAGTTACCAGGAGTGGTAGACTGTCTCGCCTACCAGAGAGGTATGTATCTTTCATCACCACGTCTTCTCATGACCGTTTCTTTCTCAAATCGCCATTCCAACGTGTGGATTTGCCTGAGGGGGCGAGTACTGTAGTGCCCCGAAGCTTCAAAGCAAGGCGGTTCAATGAAGCATCCCCACAAGGAGGCACCACCTTCTTCACGGCCACGTCACAGGAGTCACGTGGACCGTCGGGTATATAACTAGGATGGACCGGGACAGCGATAGATTCCTGCAACCGCACTCACACTCCACACAGCACTCAAGGAGCTACGGACCTGACTACGTCCTGGTCCTCCTCCTCCTCGTCTACCTGTATGGGTTACAAGGAGCTACGGACTTACACCTACGCCCTGGCCAGCCGCCTCGTCTACCTGTATGGTTTACAGGGAGCTACGGACCTCACCTACGCCCTGGCCAGCCACCTCGTCTACCTGTATGGGTTACAAGGAGATACAGACTTCACCTACGCCCTGTCCAGCCGCCTCGTCTACCTGCATAGGTTATGAGGTTTAATAACCCTACGACTCGTCCTCCTGGTTCGGTGCTGCTTCACACATCCTCCACGTTACGTTGTCTTCCTTGTGGCAACGTATTATTTGTTTGTGATCCAGCGACCTGTGTTGACATATGTTGGTGACGGCTATTTAATGTTAAGTAAAGGGCAAAGTTACGGTGTGTTTATTTAATTTGAGCCTGTCACAGCGTGAGTCAATAGACTCCTTTCATCATCCCTGCTCTCCATCCCATCTCTTGCCTCATTTCCTGTCTTTTCCCTTCCTTCCCTGTTCCCAGCCCCGCCACATCCCTCCTTCTCTCCTCCCTCCACACTTGCCACACTCGCTCACCTGCCACAGGTAACACCCTTCCTTCCGTGTTCCCAGCCCCGCCACATCCCTCCTTCTCTTCTTCCTCCACACTTGCCACACTCGCTCACCTGCCACAGGTAATACCCTTCCTTCCGTGTTCCCAGCCCCGCCACATCCCTCCTTCTCTCCTCCCTCCACACTTGCCACACTCGCTCACCTGGCACAGGTTACACACACCCCACACACCTCACCTGATCCTCGCAATCTGGCTCAAGGCTCTCCGCTGCCGTGCTCTTCCTTGAAACTCAACTCACCTGCAGGAAGAAGGAAAAAATGGTATTAAATTCGAGCAAAGCAAGGAAGAGATGATTAAAGGACCATAGACTCCTTCTATACATTTCAGAGATAAAAATTATGGAAAGGACCAATATATAATTCAACAATTTGTGAATCATTTCATTCTTTTTTCATGAAAATCACTTTTCTACTCAATTTCTTATCCACTTAATACAAGTTCTTTCTTTTCTTTATTTGGAGAAAAAAATCCAAAATTTTTCTTGACCAAAGGCAATGTTCCCCTCCTCGCCCTGGCACCAGTCCCTCTCCCTCCTCACCCACACCGAGGCCACCTTAGAGCCTTGGCTCACAACCACAGTACCCACAAACCTCCACCTGTCGCCACCTCAAACTACTCGTTTGTGACCCCATTGTATAAAATGTGAAAGATAAAACAGGGATCAAGTAAGCAGGTGACAATAGTGGGAGGGAAGTGGAGGGGAAGGCATGAGCAGGGCAAGGCAAGCCTTTCTTTGACCTCGGCCATGACCTGCAGTCCCATGAAGTCCGGGGTTTGGGAGGCGAGAACAAGGACAAAAAGTGGCGGCGCGGCTGATTAAAAGGTCAAATAGAGGATCACATGGAACACAGAAGCAAATCTACATTGCTCTTCACTTAGCCGTGCGGGAACTATTTTCCATTTCCCTGAGGCGTGGCGGAGAGGCTTTGAGGGGCCACAGGACGGCTCCTCCATCGCGTTACCACCTCCAAAAACGGGAAGCGAAAAAGGAAGAACAAAAAGTTTAATGCATTATATTATACAGGGGTGGATGAATTAATTAAACTTTAACTGTTAAACTTTTCACCAATTTCGTTGCTACATTTTGTGTTTCGGAACTGTGACTGACTGAATAATAACAGGAATAAGCTATTTAAGGATATAATAAAAACAACTGTGTATAGAGAAAGATATTTCTTTTGCTTTTATCACACAATTTTCGAGGTGTTTTCGGAAAACTACGAAAAATACTGTGATAAAACCAAAACATTATTTTTTTATAAATACAGCGATCATAGGGTCTTGTCGTATCCAATCGTCAGCTATATCAGAACCACCGTCTGGTTCACTCGGTGTCATTCGTTGCCGCCAAATCCCCTTATGTCCAGCTATTGAGAGCAGTGTTACCAAGTGACTGGCTTTGGGGTTCCAGCACTTTCCAGCATTGTCTTCCATTCTCCTCCAGGCAATGCAGAGCAACGCCACACGCTGCAGAGGAACGTCGCTCTGACATAACACATCAGCCCATCACACACTTGTTCCTCCAAGCCTCCAGCGGATCAGCGGACAATCCCACCAAAAATATCTCAAAAAACACTCGTCACTGTTGCCAATTCAGCATAATCCTTGGTGTCTGAGCAGCGGTGCCCCTCCTCCTCTTTCTCTTTCTCTTTCTCTTCAGGAAGACGTACACGAAACCAGATTGATCGGGGACTCAATTCTCCGAGGACAGCTGGTGGAGCTTTGTGGTAGGGTTACATGTGTCAAAAGGAAGCGCCTCTGTTTCCCAGGAGCCAGACTCGATGACATCACTGCAGCCTGCGATGACGTCACCAAGAACACTAATGATAACAATCTCTATGTCATTCATGCAGGAACCAACGACGTGTACAGTAGCGGATCTGAAGAAATACTGGACAAGTACAAGAAGTTGATCCGGAAATTCAAGACTAAAACTAATCATATCATTATTTCAGGAATTCTCCCTAGACTAGGTGTTGGCCAACGCTTTTACGATAAAGCGTTCAGCGCAAATAACCGGCTAAGGTCTCTTTGTGCACAGGAGAATGTAGACTTCGCAAACTTCTGGGATAATTTCTACGAGGACCCCATCCTGGTTGAGGATTCCATCCTGTTTGGGGATGACGGACTCCACCTCAGCCCCGTTGGCCATGCAAGATTAGGACGTCTGCTAAATGATAAAGTTTCTTCTTACAGATCAAAAAACGACGAGCGGACGGCGGTAGCAGCATCACCTTAACCCCTTTCTTACCCCACAGCAACGCTGGGTCACGTTCCGTTTCCGCAAATACTAATCAAAGTAACTTAATCAAGCGCCCTGTTACAGTGGACCCTAGACACCCTGCCGGTAAACCCTCACGCAAGGTTACCAAAACTATTAAGGAACTTAAATTACTCTACACAAATGCCAGAAGCATTATTTTAAAGCGTAACGAATTATTAGCATACGTTGTTGCCGAAACGCCAGATATCGTTAGTATCACTGAGAGTTGGGTCAACACAAAAGATAAACACTTATTAGCTGAAATAGCCATTCCAGGCTATAAGACATTCCTAAATTGCCGTACGCATAAAGCAGGTGGACGTGTCATTCTTTACATCAAAGATAATTTGCAAGCAATCGAAATCGATAAAGTAAATAAAGATCATTATGACTCAGTCTACGCAAATATTAAGCTAAACGGTAAATTGCTAACTATTGGGACAATATATCGTCCTCCCAAATCAAATGCGGAAGTCGATTGCCTCCTCTATGACGAGATAAAGTCAGTTGTCAACAATAATAACGATACAATTATATGTGGAGATTTTAACCTACCTCGTATAAACTGGAATAATAATTCTGATGATAGAAAAGGTATGCGATTGCTTGATATGGTAAACGAAGTATATTTAAATCAGGTGGTCCGTGAGCCTACAAGGGATAATAGTATCCTAGATTTAGTTTTCACTACCGACATTGATCTGATTGATTACTGCGATATAGGTGAACATTTGGCAAACAGTGATCACAGGTTAATCAGATGCGGCATAAATTGCAATGTAGAAATCACAGAAAATCGGTTATTAGTTCACAATTATAATAAAGCGGATTTCACGAAGATCAGCAGGGTACTAAGCGAGGTTGATTGGATTGACCTACTAAACGGTAATAACGCGGAAAATATGTGTAATTTATTCACAAATAAACTCCAATCGGTGGTTGAAAAACATGTTCACATGATAAGAAAACGTCTAAATAACATAAACAGACCCAGTTGGATGAATAATGAGATTCAACAAATCATTGGCAGAAAGCGCCGAGCGTATAAAGTTTACAAGCGATTTAATGCGGACTGCGATTCTAGAGAATACAATGACGTAAAACGACGTTGCAAGGGATTAATTATGACTAAAAAGCGTGAGTATGAAGAAAAAAATTGCAAAGGAATCCAAATCAAACCTGAAAAGGTTCTTTCAATACGTTCGAAGTAAGAAAACGTCAAAACAAGTATTGGGCCACTGAAAGATAAAAATAACATCTTGGTAAATGATAATAAGAGTATGGCAATCGTACTCAATGCTTACTTTAATGCGGTATTTATTAAAGAAGACGAAGCTCCATTACCAGGACCAGTAAACATGTATGCGGGACTCGAAAGTGATAGATTGGAAATAGGAGAGATAACAGTAGACGAAGTATCAACGTATTTGCAGAAACTTGACCCAGCAAAATCCGTGGGGGTGGACGAAATCTCGCCGCGATTACTTCGCGAATGTCACAGTCAACTTTCGCTTCCACTAAAGATTATCCTCAATAAATCGCTAATGGACAAAAATGTTCCTAGTATGTGGAAATTAGCTAATGTTACACCGATATTCAAGAAAGGGAGTAAGAGCCTCGCAAGTAATTATCGCCCAATTAGTCTAACGTCTGTGATTGTTAAACTATTTGAGAAAATATTGCGGGATAAAATAGTGTCTTTTTTCGATGAAAATAACTCAATACTCGCAGCATGGTTTTCGAAATAAGAGATCCTGCTTAACAAACCTACTCGATTTTTTTAATGTCATTTATTCAAACTGGGACGCTAAAACTCCCTCGGATGTAATATACCTTGATTTTCAGAAAGCCTTCGATACAGTTCCCCATAAGCGACTTCTGACCAAGCTAATGGCACATGGCTTGGGAGAGCAATTATGTTCATGGATTGGCGATTGGCTTTCAAATCGTAAACAACGGGTAGTAATAAATGGCGAAACATCTGATTGGTTAGATGTTACTAGTGGGGTGCCTCAGGGCTCGGTCTTGGGTCCCACTCTTTTTCTGATATATATCAACGTTCTGGACTGCGAACTTATCTAAAATATCGAAATTTGCAGATGACACCAAATTAGGCGGTAAAGCATATACTAGAGAAAACTGCGAACTCATACAAAGTGATCTTGACAAACTATCAGACTGGAGTGATGAATGGCTATTAAAATTCAATTCCGATAAATGTAAAGTAATGCATATAGGCAACGATAACCTCAAATATAACTATCAAATGCAAAATAAATCGTTAACTGAAGTACAGCAGGAAAAGGATTTAGGTGTCATCATCAGTAATGATCTTAAAATCAGTCCGCATTGCCTAGCTGCCAGTAAAAAGGCGAATATGATGTTGTGCTTTATTAAACGCAACTTTGAACACAAAATTCCGAAAGTAATGACACAATTATACACGTCCTTGGTTAGGCCACACTTGGAATATGCCGTTCAATTCTGGTCGCCCTGTTTCGTAAAAGACCAAGCAAAATTGGAATCAGTGCAAAGAAGAGCACCCAAACAAATTCCATTTCTGCGAAATTCATCTTATGAAGAGAGACTGCCGAAACTTAATATGTTTTCCTTAAAGGATCGTAGAATCCGTGGGGACTTGATAGAAACCTTTAAGATCCTAAAAGGATTTGATGTCATTAATCAAGAGACCTTATTCGAGCTTTCAACTCAAGTGACAACAAGAAATAATGGTTTAAAACTAACCGGTCAACGTTGCATCACTGATCTCCGTAAAAATTATTTCAATGTGAGAGTCGTTGATCGATGGAACTAGTTACCAGCAAATGTTGTCGAAGCCAGCACAATAACTACATTTAAAAACAGACCTGACGCGCACTGTAAAGTAAATGGGTATTGATAGTGCCCTGCGAATTCATATTTAGTCCCCCGGATCGATTAGTTATAGTGGTAGTGGTAGTTGTAGTTAGCATATTTCATACCCTATTTTTCTGCACTACGAAACTTCCGTGTTCCTATCTTCTTTTAAGGACATGGTATAATTTTCCAACTGTTTTCTTACAAGTAGTTGCTAGTTAGTAGTATGTAGTTCAGCAGATACCCTCGTCATGGACCAATAGGTCTCCTGGTGTCTGTTATTCCTATGTAATCCTATGTAATCCTCCTCTTCCTCCTCCTCCCACAGCCATTCCCTGTCCCGTAACAACAGTTCCTCGACTCACAATCCTTATTTCCTGATAGCGGGATCAGTAAGAGATTCCCTTTTCCTGTACTTTCCCCTTCCTCATCCCCATCGCTTATCCCCTCCTCCCTTCCCCTCACCTTTCTATTCACTCTCGTAGCCTCCCGACACCCGCCCTCGGGAGTGGC
>JACEEZ010013170.1:161828-164328 GCA_016584305.1 Chionoecetes opilio
GTGCGTGTGCGTGTGCGTGTGCGTGTGTGTGTGTGTGTGTGTGTGTGATGTACTTTTAGTGGATCTTCACATAGTTCTTAATCTGTAATAAATTGGCTATAATCCTCGTCACACCCACAGCTGCCGCCATCAAAACAAGGGTCACACGAGGCAGCTGGACCTCCAGACTTAATGAATACGAGGCGCCGCTAAGGAAGGGCAAGACAGGCCTGCAGGTGGATGTACACGCAGGTACAAACATACATACACACATACATACATGCTGCAGTAAATGAAAATATTTATCTTTACGTACTCACCCACACCTGGCAGTACTGAAACATCTCGATACATCTGCACCCACACCCACACCCATAACCAAACCCGCAAACATTATTTTCCATACATCTTATGCAGCTGCCCCAAAAAAGAAGAAAAAGTTGGGCGAGATACATTTTTCAGCCAAATTGTGGCCCCTCCGCCAAAAATAGATTTAAAAAAAGTATATCTACCCGGCACCCTCCTGTACATTCCCCGCGGCTCGCCCCCTCCCCCTCCCCGTGGCCGACCTAGCTAAGGTGTACGGCAGGTAACGTTGGTAATTACCTTCTTGTAACCCTTTCGCGTCTACCCATCATCTTTTGCTAATTAAGTGAGAGGTTCCAGCCAGCTAAGTGGAGCTAAGTGGAGGCAGAGTTTACTTTAGTTCATTTAGGACCATGCAGGAAAGAACAAGTCAGGAAAGAAAGGAAAAGGAAGTGAATATAATCCCGCTTCCTAAAAAATAAAACGACCAACAAGTAGTTCTGCGTACGCTTTATTCCTTTGTTCTTTTGTAGGCGATTGTAATTATCGGAAGTTATAAGTTTGATATATTTTTATCTCACAAGACGAACAGAACAAGCGAAGGTCTGAAAAGAAGTGCTGATGCTAAAATGTTGATATTCATCTGTTTAAAAATAAACCTTCTTCTCTTTCAAACGAAAAAATAAGTGACAATACGTAATTTTTGGCAAAAGTTGAGCTAAAGTTCCTTTGTCGATACAACGGACGAGAGATACAAAGGTAACTAGGGGGAGGGGGGGCACTCAGTAGAGCGCATACCTCCGCCCGAATATAAAAAAGTAAAGAATAAAAAAAAGTAAAAAAAAAGTTGAAAATAAATAAATATATAAAAAAAAAAATATATATATATATATATATATATATATATATATATATATATATATATATATATATATATTAGTGCATATATATTATATATATATATATGCACTCAGTATGAGCGCATACCTCCGGCCGAATATTTCATCAATTGGTTGCCATGGCAACACTTGTCAATAGATTTCATCCAAAATTAAATCAGTCCTTCCTTATACCAAATAGACTTGGTATACCGAGTTTGGTCCAAATCTATTCGTAACTTTTCGAGAAATCCTGTACACTAACAAACAGACAGACAGACAGACAGATCGGGGTGAAAACATAACCTCTCCAACTTCGTTGGCGGAGGTAACTATAAAGCAGGTTGCGAGCATACTTTTAATATTTGTTTCAAAAATTGTTCGTAAAGTAAAGCATGTTAATTAATTAAAAAGTACCCTCGACATGATTATATTTTTCCTCAACCACACATACACATAAAAATAGAGAAAAAAAAGACACCCATAAACAGTACGTACACATACACATACACACAAAAAAGGGCGTCGGTCCATCCACTAGCAATGGCATCCATCCCTTTAAACGTCACACTCAGCAGCTCACTATCCACACCATCCACTCCACACCCATCATCCTCTTCCTCACAACACCATCCACTCCACACCCATTATCCTCTTCTTCCTCTACCCTCACCACCCCTCCTGCTTCTTCCCCATCACCGCACCCACTAACACATCAGCCTCCTACTCCACCATGGCCACTCAAACACACACACACACACACACACACACACACACACACACACACACACACACACACACAACACACACACCACCACACACACACAACACACACACACACACACACACACACACACACACACACACACACACACACACACACACACACACACACACATACACACGCACACACACATCGAACTATATGCAAATTTGGATAAAAATGCAAATATTAGTAATGTTTGAAATATTGGCTTGTACCAAAAATCTGAATATTGGTTAAATATTTACTCCGACAATGGTGAAAAAACAGGTTATTTAGTTCAAAAAAGTTATCAAAAAACAAATGATAATATTATTCTTTCGTTCACATATTTCACAGTAAAGGCACAATAAGCTCAAATAGACCACGGTTAAAATAGGTCTCAGAATGTTTAAATATAAAAAGGAAAAAAAAGGAAAATAATTCATGAGAGAAATGCACAACATTTACACTAAGAAAAAACGACAGTTTTCTCCTCACTGTATGACGTTCCTGTAGTCAGGGTGTACGATAACCTGCGATAACAAGCGACTCTTGGCCCCAACCTACTTGTTCCCCAACACCTGATTACAAA
>JACEEZ010013170.1:171828-176828 GCA_016584305.1 Chionoecetes opilio
TGTCCCTCCTTACGTCATATCTTTACATGACATTTTCCCTCAGATTTTTGTTACGACTTAAGATCCTCGTTTGGAAAGACAGAGAGAAGGAAGGAAACAGGTAGGTAAAATGAAGGAGAGGAGGAAGGGAAGGAAGGAAGGGAACGGAGGGAAGGAAGGGAGAAGGAAAAGCAAGAGAGTTAGTGAAGGACAGTTGCAAGACGAAGACAACTCATGAACTCCTCCATCTAGTGTGCTCTCTGAACCCCTTTCTCGACACACACTCAGCAAAGGCTACAAACACCACTGATTGTCTCCATCTTCCCACACAGGACACAAAAAACCGACGCTCCGCTTGAATGCGAAGGAAACGAAACAGAAACTACAGCCACCACCACCACCTTGTCGTTGGGATTCAGACGCACACACAGTCACACACCACGTACACACGCCCGCATATAACACCTCAAGGTGGACGACACGAGAGAGAGAGAGAGAGAGAGAGAGAGAGAGAGAGAGAGAGGAGAGAGAGAGAGAGGAGAGAGAGAGAGGGAGAGAGGAGAGAGAGAGAGAGAGAGAGAGAGGAGAGAGAGAGAGAGGAGAGAGAGAGAGAGAGAGAGAGAGAGAGAAACACATTACTCCAATCAACTATAAAAATCGATTTGTTTTCTGATCTAAACCACCTGTTTCTGTCATGTACTTTTCCTATTTCACGGATTATTTCCATGAATAGATTTATATTAGATTTAGATTTATACATTTATTTAGCTAAACAGCTATACATGTAATAAAACATAATACATAATTATATAATATTGGCTGAGCCTGTTGAGAGTAAACTCTCTTAAAAGGCTCCTATATACATGTATACTTATACATCTAATATACTATAGGAGTAGCCGTGTGTCTGTCTGTCTGTCTGTCTGTCTGTTTTGGGTAGCCGAAACTGTAAATTCAATTTTGATGAGAGTAGGCTAAACAAATCGCAAATAAATCGTAGGTAGTAAGAGGCTTGGTCCCATGTCAATTGAATAATTCTGAAGGGGGGTTGTGGGCTAAAAACACTTTTAGGAGTATTAAATTACAGGAAAAACTCTGCGATAACGTCTTGCCGCATATCACAAACTCAGTAGACTCAAGGACTTACCGTTTGTGTGCGTGTGTGAGTGTGTGTGTTGGAATCACACGGAACACAAAGGGTTGGAATCACACGGAACGTGGTCTACCCCGAGGCACTTTGACCAGTGACCAACGACAGCAACAACACGATTGGAGTTTGCAATCACATGTTGTCTAATATATACTACTACTGCAAACATCAATACATGGGTCCGAAAGGCCCACAAGCACTTGTATATATGTATAAGTTATGAAGAGGGAGTTACAACAATAATAATAATAATAATAATAATAATAATAATAATTATGGCAATAATAATAACAATAACAATGATAATAATAATAATAAAAATGATAATAATAATAATAATAATAACAATAATAATAATAATAACAATAATAATAATAATAATAATAATATTAAAATTAAAATAATACAAACTTACTACAAACTCACTAACAAGGATTATATTTTTTACATACACTATCAAGTTATTCCTTCTCTTTCTCCTTTCCCTCCTCCTTTCCTATTCCTTCTCATTCCCCTTCACTTCCACCTTTCACCTATTTCCTTTGTATCTCAGGTGCAGTCCTCCTCTTCTTCCTTCCCCCTTCCTCCTCCCTCCCCCTCTTCCTACTCTCCTTCTCCCCATCACACTCTACACTACAGTCACGTCAGATAACATTCACGCACAGCTCTCACAGTTTGTGCAAGTTGAAGTATTCCAACCACACCCTCACTTCACTCCTCCTCCATCTCCTTGTTTCTCTTCCTTCCTCTTCCTTTCTATACACTTCCCTTTCTCTTTCAAGCTTCATTTATCCTGTAGCATTCTAAGTCCTCATCCTTCCCTTCCCTCTGCAGAGCTTGTGTCAATCTATTTCTGCTTATTCCTATTTTTAACCTTTCTTCTTCATGGATTCACTTCGTTCAACTTTCATATTTCAGGTCAAGTACATGATTCCTTTTCATTGTCATCTCTCTCTCTCTCTCTCTCTCTCTCTCTCTCTCTCTCTCTCTCTCTCCTCTCTCTCTCTCTCTCTCTCTCTCTCTCTCTCTCTCTCTCTCTCTCTCTCTCTCTCTCTCTCTCTCTCTCTCTCTCATACATTTTCTCCCCTCTCAACTCCTTCCACGTTGCTCTCCCGCCCTCCAGCTTCCTCCTGGCCACCCGTCGATGCATACAATAACATCATTCTTCACCCGGTACTCGACACTCAGCCAACTCTGCGTCAGCCACACTGGTAACCCTTCCACTCATTCCAGGCAAGATAGAATGAGACTGAAAATGAATTAGAAGGAAAAAATATCCAACTCAGTAAACTAATCATAACTTTAGTTTTCGATTTATGGAATCTGTCAATTTCCAGTCTGTCTTTGCCGGATGAAAGATGTTTTTTAGGTCTGTGTTATCTCTCTCTCTCTCTCTCTCTCTCTCTCTCTCTCTCTCTCTCTCTCTCTCTCTCTCTCTCTCTCTCTCTCTCTCTCTCTGGCTGTGGGATTACGTGCCATAAAGGTAAAGATGGGAGCATACGCTAAGCTGCGCATGGCATGCGGTGCTCATCTCCGTGGCATTAGCCCTTACAGCCTGTGGTGGGTGAGAACCCGTTACCCCGGGACACAGGGCTAGTGACACAGGGCTAGTGTGACTCCCGGGTTACCACAGTTACCTTCCCCAGGTTACCCCAGGTACCCATTTATTAACCCCGAAAGGAAGGAAGAACAGCTGGGCTGGCTGGTCACCGACTTGCCCTGGCCCGGGATCGAACCAGTGCCCGCAGATTCGTAGCCAGGCACGCTAGCCACTGCACCACGGAGGCGATTACGTGCCATGGCTTACCAATATTGATAAGATTTTTAAGTTAAGAAAAAAAAAGGAAAATAAGAAAGACGGAACGCAATCAGGAAGAGGAGGAGGAGAAGTGAATAAGAAAACGATGTAGTTTGAGTGTGTGAGTGATATTGTTGAATGCCAATGAGTGAGGGTACGAGAGAGAGGAGAGAGAGAGGAGAGAGAGAGAGAGAGGGAGAGAGAGAGAGAGAGAGAGAGAGAGAGAGAGAGAGAGAGAGGAGAGAAGAGGAGAGAGAGAGAGAGAGGGAGAGAGAGAGAGAGAAGATAAGATAAGATTTTCATCCTATCTAGACACTTTGCAAGTACCAACTACAAGGTTATTGACTATACAAAGCGCCGCCACGTCAGCACGAACTAGGCGGACTTGAACCGCTGACCGAATGCACAGGGACGCTGCACATTGCGAACCCACATCTCTACCAACCTTGCCACACTGACGGGCAGAGAGAGAGAGAGAGAGAGAGAGAGAGAGAGAGAGAGAGAGAGAGAGAGAGAGAGAGAGAGAGAGAGAGAGAGAGAGAATGAACAGACGGGAACACATATAGACGTTTATAAAGAAAAGGAGAAAAAGAATGAAAGAAAAGTACAAATGAAAGCAAGAGTCAATGTGGTCAAAATGCGAAGCGAAGACAGGAAGTGGAGGGAGTGAGAAAGGAGAGGAAGAATCGGTGAGGAAAGAGTAGGGAGGGAAGTCCAGGGAGAGAGAGGAATGTCTGTGGAGGTAAACATTGGAGGGAAAGAAGAGACTATAGGAAAGCAAAGGTCGATTGAGAAATAAATACAAATAGATAAGAAGTTAAATTACAGGCAAAGATGTAAAAAAAATGGCAAAAACATGGCAAAAAATGTATGTATGATACATAAAAAAAAATATCCACGAATTCCATGAAAAATCATGAATATAATCATAATAATTTAACAATCCTAAAAAAAAATATTTACGCATACACACGGACGTATCGAATTGAAAAGACAACAAATTGATAAGAACCATCAAAGCACATGATAAATTTGCAGCATGTAACAAATTCCAATAACAGATAAACAAAATTTTATTCTTTTGAATTAAATTAAATGAATTATTTTTTGCTTCGAAGAAGCAAAAAAGAAATGAGATTCGCATCTATAATAAAAATGAAAGAAATGAAACCACGGGAAATAATAATATGAAAAATTATCAAATGCGAGTTCCTGTTTGATGACACCTGAAAATAACAACTTCCTCGTGATCTTTGTGCCCCTTAATTGACTCGCGAGGTCATAAGGTCACCCATGCACCAGCCACACACTCATTCGTTCTCTTTAGATCAGAGTCACTTCCTTTCTAACCTACCTCTTCTAAAATTCAACCCCACCTCACAACCTGCCCCTAATGAAGGTAACTGAAGATCCCCCTTCTCCCAAATTCAATAACCCTCACACAGTCCCTTTCCCTTGTGATGGTCTGAGGATACAAGGAAAAATAACCTTTAACACAAAAATTGTATCTAGAAGATATATCGAATAAAAGAGCTTGAAGTATATTATTGTATCATCATATTTATTGTTGCTGTTCGTTGCTGCATCATACTTGCTACTTCGTTGATATTTACAGGAATACCATCATCGAAATATTACATGCATGTACATAAAATTCTTTTGTTGTTGTTATCAGTGCTGTCGAGGTTCGGCCAATACCAAATCAAGGTTTATCACAAATCACTAATCATTGGTCGGAAAAGTCCTGAAGCGCGACAGATTGTTACGGATCAAACACACGCTGATGATGGAAACACTGTTTTATAATTACCTGCAGCGAGTCTGCCTATATTACTGTGTAGTTCCTTGTTTTGTGTTTCATCCTGCTGAAAACACACTGGAGAGAGAGAGAGAGAGAGAGAGAGAGAGAGAGAGAGAGAGAGAGGAGAGAGAGAGAGAGAAGAGAGAGAGAGAGAGAGAGAGAGAGATTTAGTTCAAGGACTAACGTCGATACCAATCATGATTTCCATAAATCTCCCTTCTGGTTCTTCTCAAGTAGAGTTACGGAGGAATTCAAGGGAAAAATTGGCCTTC